>CM067372.1:11965924-11970924 GCA_034401795.1 Chaetoderma sp. LZ-2023a
ACCCAGCAGGCAATGCCTTAACACCATACTCGTTATAACTATTGGACGCCACATTCGTCGAGTCTATTGTCTGTATACGCCAGGATTTCTCAAACAAAAAGAACCTGCCAGCATGTGAAACAGAACTGTTCATTTGTCAGCCAGCTCTGGAAGCGTTAGTATGCATGTAAGACGTCAGTATGCACGTAAGACGTCAGTATGCGCGTAAGACGTCAGTATGCACGTAAGACGTCAGTATGCGCGTAAGACGTCAGTATGCGCGTAAGTCGTCAGTATGCGCGTAAGACGTCAGTATGCACGTAATACGTCAGTATGCACGTAAGACGTCAGTATGCACGTGCGTGCAGGGCTTCTTTTGATTGAGAAATTCTGGCCTGCACAGACAATAACTCAACGAATATGGCGTCCAATAGGTACAACAATTTATGGAATTAGGGCATTGCATGTTGGGTAGCATTGCACGCTGGGTAGCATTGCATGCTGGGTAAATTGAAGAGAAATCAAGAGGCATCTCATATCTCGTCCAAAAGTGTCTGTACTTAATGGGACTCGAGAACTTTAATTAATAGTCATATGACTTTTGTGACGCTCAATCCTGACGAGGGTCTGGAAGAGTTCTTATCATAACATTGACACGGGCTTTGAGATTAAAACATACACATTTGAAAATTAGAATCTCTGAGATGCCATTTTTTGGTAGTTTCAGTAATACATTCACAAGTGATTGTTTTGTTAAATTTCTGAATCTAATATATTTTGAGCAAGCTTTCACTGTTTTTATCGGTGGGATGGGTGGTGGTGCGCGGCATCCAGCGTGGTGTTCATACATGACACTGCTTGGGAGGGACATGTCCTAATCTTGACCCTAGATGGAGTAATGGAAGGGTGAACTACTCCATTAGTCACTGACTGGAGTAGTTCACACAAGCTAATCGAGTCCTATAACGACAGAGACCGTATGACAAAAAGTAGCAAGCATAGTGTGTCTCAATTATTGTACAAGTCAAAGGTCGAAATGTAACAGGTCCTATAATCTCAACTCTCGTGTCTCGTACGTGTTTGATAAACTTGTCGTTTATTAACAGATTTCCAGCAATCTTACATTAATCCAGTACATTTTATCTCGTGTCCCGTTTATACTGCTACCTACAGCCTTGACAGTCCTTGACAGTCCAAGTTTCACACCATACACACACGTGCTGACCGCGATAAGATGACGACTGACGCCACACATCAGGCCACCTATTCAATACTAGGTCGACTGGGCCAGTACTATAGCCGGCGAGACACAAGTGCTCACTCCATCAAGCAGAATTTGAAAAGCAAGCTTTAGTAAGCCACATATGTGGCCAAAATACATTCATAATTCGTTAACATGAATGTCAGCTAGAGATTATAGAGACCGTTACATATAAAATCTTCAGAGAAATAAAATTGATTTAAGCTTTAAAGCAACGTTTAGGAAAACGCATACATTAAATCACATATTAAAGGGAACTGACTCTAGACGGAATTTTCCAAAAGAAGGTAAATAATAATAATAATAATAATAATAATAATAATAATAATAATAATAATAATAATAAGAGGCCCAAGGGCCTATGGCACTCACCTGGACCATTAGCATTTGAACCATTTGCATTTAAATAGATATGAAGGATAATTTTTGGAAAATCCAAGATGGCCACCCAAAAAATTTACCAATCAAAATTCTGAATAGAAATGCTAGTCTACCTTGATAGTGTCACTCTAGCCAAATTTGATTGAAATATGTCAAGCAACTAAGGAGAAGCAGTGTTTTGACAATTTCTGGTAAATTCTTCATAAAATCTAAGATTTTCACCCAAAAAATTGATCAATCAAAATACTGAATAGAATTTCTAGAGCCTACCAGTCCATAGAATCCTTTAGTGAATTTTTTTTTAATATGTCAAGCGGTTAAAGAGAGGTAGCAATTTGACAATTTCTGGTACATTTTTCATAAAATCTCAGATTTTCATGCAAAAATACTGATGAATCAAAATTCTGAATGGATGTTTTAGAGCCTATGGCCATAGGATCCTTTCAGCCTAATATCGCTCGGAATGGTGGGGTAGCAATTTGACAATTTCTGGTACATTTTTCATAAAATCTAAGTTTTTAACCCAAAAGATTGATGAATCAAAATTTTGAATGGGTGGTCTGGAACCTATGACGATTGGGTCATTTCAGCCAAATTTGGTTGAAATCGGTTAAAATGGTAAGGAGAAGAAGCATTTTGACAATTTCCAGTAAATTTGTAATAAAATTTAAGATTTTGACCAAAAAAATCGAGCAATCAAAATTCCGAATGGATGATCTGGAGCCTCCTACAATAGGGTACTTCCAGCCAAATCTGGTCAAAATCGACCAAGCAGTTAATGAGGAGTAGTGTTTTAAAGCAAAAGTTGATGGACGACGGATGGACAGACGACGGACGGTCGCCACGGCATAAGCTCACTTGGCCCTTCGGGCCAGGTGAGCTAATAATAATAATAATAATAATAATAATAATAATAATAATAATAATAATAATAATAATAATTATAATAATAATAATTATGATAACAAGAGGCCCAAGGGGCCTATATCGCTCACCTGGACTTATTGGCCACTGACATATCCGAACAAAATGAGATGACCACTGGAACTAGATGATATTTCATGAGTTTTTAATCAATCCCCCAAGCGGTTTCAGAGATTTTTAAAGACATTTTAAACTAGAGCCGACCTCCAGAGGATCCTTCTAACCAAATTTGGTTGAAATATATCAAGAAACCAAGAAGATGCATTTTGACAGTTTTCGGTAAGTTTTTTACACAAAAAAATATAAAAAATCTGATTAGAAGTTCTAGAGCCTATGTTGGTATGACCCATCTAGCCAAATTTGGTTGAAATCTGTTAAGAAACTAAGGAGGAGAAGCGTTTTGACACTTTTCGGTAAATTTTAAACAAAATCTAAGTTTTTTACCCCGAAATTTCAAATATCAAAAACCTGAATAGATTTTCTAGAGCCTACCCCAATAGGATCATTCGAGCCAAATCTGGTTGAAATCTGGCAAGCCGGTAAGGAGGAGATACATTTTAAAGCAAAAGTTGACAGACAGACAGACGGACAGACAGACGGACGACAGACGGTCGGCATGGCACAAGCTCACTTGGCCACTCTGGCCAGGTGAGATAATAATAATGAATCTATTTTAACACGTTGAGCCATGAATTCCTACAATCTCAATTTTAATGTAACTTTACAGGTAAGTTGTTGAATATTTTGAAACTAACTTGACAGAGCGCTGTTGTTGCATATTCAAGAAAATGTTTATAAAATTGTAAATTCACCAAATACATACAGTTCAAACGGTTACTACCTGACCTGTGCTTCTTTCGGACATACGTCATTTGATTGTGACGCCAACTAACTGGTGACGTATGTTGCTTGTGACGTCAGATACGTGAGGGACAGATCGGATCCCTCCGGTCATAGTAACAGAGTTGCTTTTCACCATACGCATTCTGCTGCCTATAAGAGTACAGGAAATAAATAATGGAAGATCATACGGATGACATTTTGGTGTCGAATCAAATATCTTCACAAAAACAAAGCAAGTTTATTGAGATGTATATTCACGTCCATGACCTTTAGATGTCATTCGCCCTACAGTTTAAAACTTAAAATGGCAACGATAGGTCATATGAATATCACATTAGCGTCAACTGAAAACATTTAGCAGGACAACACATTAATTAGTGAGGTTTATGAAGTTATAAAGCAGTGAGTGTTGGTTATGTGACCTCTAGAGGTTAATCGATGTCATAAAATTTAGAAACTGCAAAAATGGGCCATTTTATGAAGGCCATATCGATGTACAAATGAATACGAACATCATGTACAAGAGTGATCAAAGCACGTTTCATGATGATATAGAACAAAACAAATCCATTGTCACGATGGAGGGCACTGTCCGCACATTTATCTATCCTGTGGAGGCCTTTCGAGATGGCAACTGGGACAAGAATGTGGTGGAGTCATGAATCGCTACGACTAGAACAGCAGCACCCTATCTGACTCAACCTGGCCCAATGAAGAATCGACATGAGCGTCAGGTCACAGGAGCAATGGTAGATATCGCTCTCCACAAAGAACGCAGCTTCGAAGCTATGGACTTAAGGATAGTGAATAGGCAAATAAAAATGTCCATATCAAATCTACGTTCACATTGTTGATCCTCATCAAGAAGTACCATTAGTTGGCGCGTATTTTCATACACGCTCATCAAGTATGTGCCCTCCGACGTGCTATGGAGACCACGGATGCTCTATTCAGACTTTTTGCACTGGATCACCACAATTATACCATGTGACTTCCCGCCTTCATGCCAATCTTGAAGGCCTATCAATCTGAGCACTGAATGTACTTAATCGCCATGGATATCGGACAACAAGCTGCACAGTTAACAGGCTCTCTGACATCTCAATATGCATTGCATATGAACAAAACAACAAACTGGGTATGGGAGGGTAGCGCAATATCGATGGTCTATGTTCGGATATGTTCTTCGAAAGCCAGAAAATATGCCTGCTCAGAAAGTACTAGAATGTGCAGTGGTAGATGCAGCATGTATCAGGGACCAAACTGATGACACAGCATCAACGTGCTAAGTGTTTTGCGCTCAGACCTCAAAGAATGTAATCTAGAATGTAATTAAAGACAGGAAAGAACCTAAAGGGGCTCAGGACGTTGGTGGTGCACACGAAGCAGGTTGAAGAAAAACTGATTGCAACAGAAAGAAGTTTTCACTTCTTCTTTAGTTGTAGAACACAGTCAGTCATCATCAGCATCATTTTCAATCCCTACATGGGGACAGTTGGTGACAGTTAGTGACTTTCTATCTCATCTTTCTTTGGACAGAACATGTGACATCACACAAACCAATGACTTTTCGAGTGCACGTTTTGGTGGGGGTGGGGGGTGGGGGGGGGTG
>CM067372.1:11975924-12033038 GCA_034401795.1 Chaetoderma sp. LZ-2023a
CACAGGATCAAGTGGTCACCTATCCATAGACATATTGTCGAAATACTGCACTACACTCTCAATAGCAGTGCAAGGGAGACTACCCCGTCAATCATTCGCACAGCCACACGAATAACTACGATCTAACTCATACACCTATGCAGCGCTCAAGTTACCCCCCTTACACACATATCAAGGCGGTTATTTGAAATATTGATTATTTGTGGATAGCGTCCACAAACGGTAATTGGTAATACTACATCTAGAGTTTTATTTCTAGCACATGGCTAGATGACTCGTAAGTCAGGACCACTCTGTAATTTGAGTGATACGGATTCTCAGAACAAACGTTTCCGACTTCCAGTTTGCTTGTCTCTCGGGTTTATTGCAATACATACTGGACAACATCACTTGGATATGGCGAATTATGCTGAATGTTTTCAAGGACTCTGGGTGCGGGATATAGCAAACGGAACCAGAACATCTGTTCGGCAATATGATGAGTGTCCAGCGCCAACTCACATTATATATTCGTATTGACAAGCTAGCATCAGTGTTATGTGACTGGAGCATAACTTTGAGTGGCCTCAGTCAGGGACAAAGGAATGACGATATTTCCCATGCCTAGATACCATACTTGACGTTGACGTTTATTCTTACGATGGTTGCCTTAATGGATAACTTCATTATTTAATTGGTTGTATGTTATTGGGCCGACGTTGGTTTGTAGCGTACATAATTCTTCATTTTCTGAAGTCTCTAATGGTCACAGTTATTTACATCATACCCATAAAATCACATTTGCAATCAACGAAGCTAACTACATTAATGAAGATGTACACGCATTTGAGTACACGTGTACTACATCGCAACGAGCAAATAGGTGAGGAAATGTCGCTGCAGCCTGTGTTCAGCGTTAATAGAATATCATCAAGGACTCAATGCCACTCCGCCTATATCTATCAATGAATAACGCTATACCACAAACAAATGCGTTTGACCCCTATTGCTACTAGCTTATTAGCATATAATCTGGACAATGATGTTGGACCCGTTTCTGACACCCATGTACGTAGACGAAGAAGCCGTGAGTTGGGAAGAGGTCCTAGAGTACTGTTACTAAATGTGCCAGTAGGCCAATAGCATGTCAATAAATGGAGCAAATCACCCGGTATTACTGTATACAGTAACAACCAGCAATGCTGTGAGTTTTATTACTCCCTCATAGACTACAACATTGCGTCCCCCACTTAACTCCATATGTGGAAAAATGGCAAGCCGCTATTGACAGAATTAAATCACCTGGAAAATCTAGTAGCGTTTACAGACATATTGCGCATGTACAATGCTCATATTCCTGACCAGACTTATCAACCATGACAGCCAATCTGTGCTGCGCTGAAATACGAGAATCTGATCTTTATCGGTATAGACCACTACGTGAGTCAACAGGCTATGAGATACTAGGATTTATATTCTATGCCCTGCATCGTGGCCTGGAGACACAGATTATGAGGATCTTGCTCCACATCTACACAAGGGGGATATGCCTGGAGCCATGGCATGCGGAGAAATGTGTATCAATCTATACCAGGCAACACTGGCCACTCAATACGACCATCAACTTATATTATAGTCGAGGACATGGCAGCCAGCATTGCATATGATGATCTGTTAACTAATCCATGCATGACTGCCCTGCTGAGAGACAGTTACCATGATAGGCTTATATGTGGATCTGTTAACTAATCCACACATGACAGTCAGCATGGTATATGCGGATCTGTTAACTAACCCACGTATGGCATTCACCATGGTATATGCGGATCTGTTAACTAACCCACACATGGCAGTCACCGTGGTATATGCGGATCTGTTAACTAACCCACACATGGCAGTCACCATGGTATATGCGGATCTATTAACTAATCCACACATGGCAGTCATCATGGTATATGTGGATCTGTTAACTAACCAACACATGGCAGTCGCCATGGCATATGTGGATCTGTTAACTAATCCACAAATGGCAGTCACCATGGCCTGAGGATCTGTTAACCAATCCACACATGACTGCCCTGTGAGGAGACATTTACCGTGATATATGACGATCTGGTCATCAATCCAACCTATTAAACTAACCGGTATTATTATGATTCGTGGGATGCAAATACTCATTCACTGCATAGGTATAACATATTTATAAGCTGGCTGAAACATGTTACCGTGATACATCTTCAAATCAGTTTATTTCCAAAGTAATATCAAAATATGAGTTGCCTCAATAACCCAATACTGCTTATCGTAAAGTCGTTAGTAGATCCCGAGTCCAAAAGGACATATACGTTTTTTTGGTATGTGTAATGCAAGGCAGAGAGGTGCATCTTAGTAGCTTTAGAAAACAGACCTGTTTCATATTTCAACCAATCACAAGCGTATATAATTTAGGTACATTTATGCATGGCATTCTGCCTAAAACTAACACTGTATGGGTCATTTAAAGTCCCCGCTAAAACTAATTGTTACTTTATATCAGTCGGCTGTCATACGAAATGGCTTTTTTTGGGCGAGAATACGTGTCTAAGATATGTGGCCCCGAAAGGCAATTGCCCAGTCTAGACATGGCATGTTTGAGTCTATCTTCATCTCGATGAGGTCGTATCTCCCACTGCTCTAGAGGGTCAATGTTTGAGTTAAGTACATTTTTATCTGTTATTGGGCTGGCTAGTTCAAGGTGATCGAATCGATGACGAGCACTCGACTTTGATATTGTGTCAAATAACTGATCCAAGATAGCGCATATCTACAAAACTGCGTCTTCTGATTGAATTTGATGCATTCTGAACGTGTAATATATTGTTATATTTCATACATCATCCGGTTATGTCTCAAAGCTACTGGGTAAATAGGTGCATCGCTTGTCTTGCACTAGCTGGTAAGCTTGGGGTCGCAGTCATATACCGGATTACTACTGATATCGGGGGCTTTAAAACGTCGAATAAGTCTGTGAATAGACCTTTCCAAGTGGATCCACTAGCTAAACACCGAAAGGTCCACTGCGCTATATCTTTGGCTTGAGATGTTGACCACTTCGTATTCATCTGTGCAGACGCCAACACATTGGACTGATTGGACTGCTCATATATCACATTCCTGACTCTAATTTGTCTGCAGGGAACGCACGCTGGATAGTCGCGTAATGGTCGAATTAAGTATTGAATGGGCCGTAGGTTAATTGAAATCCGGAAGACTTTGAACTATAAATCGGCTCAGTGGGTATCGCCCGGATTTCTATCATTAATCAGACTGACATCCCTCAAGAATTTTGGGCTATGATTAATTCTGTGTTGTGGACCTTAGCCTCTTTAGCCACTTGCTTAATCCGGATCTGGTTGCGTATATATGCACGCAGCCCGGGTGGCCACATGGAAACCCAGGCTAGATGGTCACACAGGATACAGGCTAGATGGTCACACAAGTCACATGCTAGATGGTCACACAGGACACAGGCTAGATGGTCACACAGGACACAGGCTAGATGGCCAGATGGTCACACAGGGCACAGGCCAGATGGTCACACAGGGCACGGGCTAGATGGTCACACAGACCACAGGCTAGATGATTACACAGGGCATAGGCTAGATGGTCACACAGGACACAGGCCAGATGATCACACAGGACACAGGCCAGATGGTCACACAGGACACAGGCTAGATGATCACACATACCACAGGCCAGATGATTACACAGGGCATAGGCTAGATGGTCACACAAGACAGGCCAGATGATGCCACAGGACACAGGTTAGATGGTCACACAGGACACAGACTAGATGGTCACACAGACCATAGGCTAGATGGTCACACAGGACACAGGCCAGATGATCACACAGAACACAGGCCAGATGATCACACAGACCACAGGCTAGATGGTCACACAGGGCACATGTAGGATGGTCACACGACCCAGGCTAGATAATCACACAGACCAAGGCTAGATAGTCACACATGGCACAGGCTAGATGATCACACATGACACAGGCCAGATGGTCACACAGGGCATGGGCTAGATGGTCACACAGAACACAGGATAGATGGTCACACAGGACACAGGCCAGATGGTCACACATACCACAGGCTAGAGTGTCATACAGGCCAGATGATCACACATGGCATGACCTAGATGGTCACACAGGACACAGGCTAGATGGTCACACAGGACACAGGTCAGATGGTCACACAGACCACAGGCTAGATGGTCACACAGGACACAGGCCAGATGATCACACAGGGCACGGGCTAGATAGTCACACGGGCCACAGGCTAGATGATCACACAGGACACAGGCCAATTGGTCACACATGCCACAGGCTAGATGGTGACACAAGACACAGGCTAGATGGTCACACATGACACAGACCAGATGGTCACACAGGACACAGGCTAGATGATCACACAGGTCACAGGCTAGATGATCACACAGACCAAAGGCTAGATAGTCACACAGGGCACGGGCTAGGTGATCACACAGGACACAGGTCAGATGGTCACACAGGGCACGGGCTAGACGGTCACACAGGACACAGGCCAGATGATCACACAGGACACAGGTCAGATGGTCACACAGGGCACGGGCTAGATGGTCACACAGGACACAGGTCAGATGATCCCACAGGACACAAACCAGATGATCACACATGACACAGGCTATATAGTCACATAGGACACAGACCAGATGGTCACACAGGACACAGGCTAGATGATCACACAGGTCACAGGCTAGATGATCACCCATGCCACAGGCTAGATGGTCACACAGGACACAGGCTAGATGGTCACCCACAGCATTACTCCGACTCAACCTGCCCCTGTGACAGATATTTGGGCAGACTAACGGGCAGCCCGTCGGTCTGTCCAAATATCTGCACGGCACAGGCTAGATGGTCACACCAGACACAGGCATGATGGTCACACAGAACACAGGCCAGATGATCACACAGGCCACAGGCTAGATGGTCACACATGACACAGGAAGGACGGTCACACAGAACACATGCCAGATGATCACACAGGCCACAGGCTAGATGATCACACAGACCACAGGCTAGATGGTCACACAGGGCACATGTAGGATGGTCACACAGGACCCAGGCTAGATAATCACACAGACCAAAGGCTACATAGCCACACATGGCACGGGCTAGATGATAACACATGACACAGGCCAGATGGTCACACAGGGCATGGGCTAGATGGTCACACAGAACACAGGCTAGATGGTCATACAGGCCAGATGATCACACATGGCATGGGCTAGATGGTCACACAGGACACAGGCTAGATGGTCACACAGGGCACAGGTCAGATGGTCACACAGACCACAGGCTAGATGGTCACACAGGACACAGGCCAGATGATCACACAGGGCACGGGCTAGATAGTCACACGGGCCACAGGACACAGGCCAATTGGTCACACATTCCACAGGCTAGATGGTGACACAAGACACAGACTAGATAGCCACACATGACAGAGGCTAGATGGTCACACATGACACGGGCTAGATGGTCACACATGACACAGACCAGATGGTCACATAGGACACAGGCTAGATGATCACACAGGTCACAGGCTAGATGATCACACAGACCAAAGGCTAGATAGTCACACAGGGCACGGGCTATGTGATCACACAGGACACAGGTCAGATGGTCACACAGGGCACGGGCTAGACGGTCACACAGGACACAGGCCAGATGATCACACAGGACACAGGCCAGATGGTCACACAGGGCACGGGCTAGATGGTCACACAGGACACAGGTCAGATGATCCCACAGGACACAAACCAGATGATCACACATGGCACAGGCTATATAGTCACATAGGACACAGACCAGATGGTAACACAGGTCACAGGCTAGATGATCACACATTCCACAGGCTAGATGGTTACACAGGACACAGGCTAGATGGTCACCCACAGCATTACTCCGACTCAACCTGCCCCTGTGACAGATATTTGGGCAGACTAACGGGCAGCCCGTCGGTCTGTCCAAATATCTGTCACAGGGCGGGTTAAGTCAGAGCAGACTTGCACTAACACGGCACAGGCTAGATGGTCACACCAGACACAGGCATGATGGTCACACAGAACACAGGCCAGATGATCACACAGGCCACAGGCTAGATGGTCACACATGATACAGGAAGGACGGTCACACAGAGCACATGCCAGATGATCACACAGGCCACAGGCTAGATGATCACACAGGCCACAGGCTAGATGGTCATACAGGCCACAGGCTAGATAGTCACACATGACACAGGCTGGATGGGCACAAAGGACACAGGCTAGATAGCCACACCGGACACAGGCTAGATGGTCACACAGGACACAGGCTAGATGGTCACACACAACACAGGCAAGATGATCACACAGACCACAGGCTAGAGAGTCACACATGCCACAGGCTAGATGGTCATACAGGACACATGCTAGATAGCCACACAGGACACATGCTAGATGGTCACACAGAACACAGGCCAGATGATCACACAGACCACAGGCTAGAGAGTTATACATGCCACAGGCTAGATGGTCATACAGGACACAGGCTAGATAGTCACACATGACACAGGCTAGATGGTCACACAGGACACAGGCTAAATGGTCACACAGAATACAGGCCAGATGATCACACAGGCCACAGGCTAGATGGTCACACAGGTTACAGGCTAGATAGTCACACGGGACACATACTAGATGGTCACACAGGTCACATGCTAGATGGTCACACAGGACACAGGCTAGATGGTCACACATGCCACAGGCTAGACGGTCACACAAGACACAGGCTAGATGGTCATACAGGACACAGGCTAGATAGTCACACATGACACAGGCTAGATGGTCACACAGGACACAGGCTAAATGATCACACAGAATACAGGCCAGATGATCACACAGGCCACAGGCTAGATGGTCACACAGGTCACAGGCTAGATAGTAACACGGGACACATACTAGATGGTCACACAGGTCACATGCTAGATGGTCACACAGGACACAGGCTAGATGGTCACACATGCCACAGGCTAGACGGTCACACAAGACGCAGGCTAGATGGTCACACAGGTCACAGGCTAGATAGTCACACATGCCACAGGCTAGGTGATCACATAGGACACAGGCTAGATGGTCACACAGGACACAGGCTAGATGGTCACACAGGACACAAACTAGATGGTCACACCGGACACAGGCATGATGGTCACACAGAACACAGGCCAGATGATCACACAGGCCACAGGCTAGATGGTCACACATGACACAGGCAGGATGGTCACACAGAACACATACCAGATGATCACACAGACCACAGGCTAGAGAGTTACACATACCACAGGCTAGATGGTCACACAGGACACAGGCTAGATAGTCACACATGACACAGGCCGGATGGCCACACAGACCACAAGCAGGATGGTAAGACAGACCACAGGCAGGATGGTCAGACAGAGCAGGGGCAGGATGGTCACACAGACCACAGGCAGGATGGTCAGACAGACCACATGCAGGACGGTCACACATGCCCCAGGTTGGGTAGTCATGCAGGATCCCATGTACGGCCACGCGGCTCACTATTATCAATAGAGCGCGCTCTCGTAAGAATTATAAATGCACATAAGTTTTCATCTATACGGTAAGAAAATGCTTCAGAAGAGAAAGAATCAATCACTACCCAGCTATATTTCTCTAAACAGAAAACATAAAATCCATTTACTCTATTGACGCAATATGGAGTTGGCCTACATAAACACTAGATGAATAATCACCTGTTCCTGCCATTACTTATCAGCGCGCGCAGCTGTTAACTCACCATCTGTATTTTCCGGGCCAATTCAGGCTAACAATAGGCCCAAGAGATAACGCGATCGCGAACCCAATGACGCCATTGAATACGCAGGATGGACAGCGCTTCCATTCCCGGTCTGCGTATGGCCTCAAATTTGATGATGCTTAAATTAATGTTATTGGCCGACGTTGCTGCGTACGCTGCGGATGTATAAGTGAGCACGAACCTTTGGTAACATAGGGGTTGTCTAACGTTCTCCCAGAGTCCTTGTTCTGTCAAGCTATGCGACATTCACTGCTGGGGCTCGGGTGAAAATGTGTTAATACTTAGACCCTTGAAAGTCCAGTGCCTCATTTTCAAGACAACTATACAGGAACGCTGTATAACATTTTGAAACCAATTTGACTGTAACCTGTTGCACAGCCATATCTACCTGTCCATTTAGTTTCAAAATATTAAACAGAATAGTCCTTGCATAAAATTATTTGTTGTTTCTGGTGTGTGGTGTTTTAATGGTTAAAACATTGTCCCATATGTGACATTTAGCACCTCGTATTGGTTAACATACGTGCAGATTGCCGTATCACGTAGCGGGGTCGTCGACGGGGCTATTATATATGATTACATTATATGTACGACGAAACGAGTCCAGAGTACATCTATGTGTATCACAATAAGTAATTTATTTGCAGCGAAAGAAGAGACGACAGCGCTTAACTAACAGCGATATGTCGCCCCGAAATCAAGCCGACTCATCAGCACTGAGTAATCGCGTGGAGTCGGATGTGGAGCCGGTGGTGACTGAGGAGACGCATGCGGTCAAACGACCACCCATGCGCATCGTGTGGGTCAATGTGACGGTGTTTATATTGTTGCATTCCGCGGCTGTCTACGCGCTGTTTCTTCTACCGTTTGCTAAATTCTACACGTTAGCCTGGTGTAAGTAATCGCACACACACCACAAGGCACACTTAATATTACGCACATGCAACGTCACGCGCGCACACCCTTATGCACCAATTATATTACGCACGCTCGGCATTGAACGCGCACATTACAACATTAACCACCCGTCCCATTACGTACACACTACATTACGCGCTCATCTAATCTCGCGCATTTGGGAACATATTACGTGGAATTACGAGAAAAACATGCTTAATGATCTAATATTACTTTACCAATTATGCTGTGGCAGTAACACCTTCCAGTCAGATTATTTTAAGTATATCTCACAATATACCTTTCCGACTTATCTCTTTTTCTAATGACATCATAATCAACTACGCGACGTGTAGGATGACATCATAATGAATGACGTCATGACGCATATTTGAAGACGGGCTATGCGTTGTTGTACGAATTGTATGTCTTTAATATTTAATAAACATTCTGTTGAATATTTTGAAACTAATTTGACTGGGCGCTGTTGCTCCAACAGCACCAAGTCAAATTAGTTACAATATATTCAACAGCTTACCTGTATTGTTTTCAGAAAATTGATGGTTAGGGCATTCGTGGATCGATCAATTCCAACACGGCGAAATATGGGTGGAGCTTAGATAGAGACGGGCGGGGCTTAGCTAAAAATGGAAAGGTCCATTTTCCTGTTAGTAGACTTGTAATTGATGAATTAAGTTCTTCGGTCAATTATATGACGTCATAGTTAACTATATCACATATAGGCTGATGTCAATCAATTACGTCATAAATTAGTCCGCCATAAACGCTTAATAGTCCGTCAAGTTGTACGAATTGTATGTCTTTGCTATTTAATAAACATTCTGCTGAATATTTTGGGACTAATTTGACTGGGTGCTGTTGCTGTCAAGTTATATTAGTTTCAGAATATTTAACAACCGTCTATAGTTTCTGGAAATTGAGATCCAGAATCGATCGATCCCAAAACGGGCAAATTGTGGGCGGAGTTCAGCTAGGAATGGGCGGTGCATAGCTAAAACTGGATTGCAAAACAACTTAACCAAACAAGTCATCTGCATTATCACACTCTCGTACTATCTGCAATGTATTCGTGCAGCCGGTTACACTACAGTTGTGGAACCCCACTGTGCGCTATTTTCAAGATCTTCACGACGACAAGACCACCGCGTGGTTCATCCACGGTGGCAAACGCACCACGTCGTTCATTCACAATCATCTAGCAGCCTGTGACTATATCGTATCGTCTCCAAGGATGGCACTAATCTATATTCCTTTTACCTGGTTCACATCAAGTGCAACATAGGCCTATACTTGTATTTGCTGGTGAGAATGGAATCTATTGCGAGTCAAGTACTTTCATATGCGAAATATAAAGCCATATGCTTGACATATATAATCTTCCAATGGCGGCCATTTTGAATGACGACGTAATAATGGCCATCTATTTGTAAGCTTTTTGGTTCTTGAGAATTTTCTCATCTACACACTTGGTTCTTGAGAATTTTCTCATCTACCCACTTGGTTCTTGAGAATTTTCTCATCTACACACTTGGTTCTTGAGAATTTTCTCATCTATACACTTGGTTCTTGAGAATTTTCTCATCTACACACTTGGTTCTTGAGAATTTTCTCATCTACACACTTGGTTCTTGAGAATTTTCTCATCTACACACTAATGTGAGCCTTTGATGAAAATTGGACACTTTTTCCCGGCTAATCCGCAAAACCATGATAGCAGAGCTTACTAGGTATAATTGTCTCGTGACCAGTCTGACTGTCTTCCATTCCCACAACGCAGGATCATCTAGAGGGTTCTATGCAACACCTTGAAGATGCACATGAAGGTCCTGACATTGTGCAGCGCCGTCTGGTGACGGTAAGTGTAACATGTTCACGTTTTGATCAAGATATTCCTTTCATATAATGTTCATACGGCAATATAAATAGGGAACGAGTATTTGCACATTTTCTCCTTGTCGTGGGTGGTCTGGGGGTGGGGGGGGGGAGTGTCCCGGGGGGGGGGGGCCTAGTCAATTGTTCGATATTAATACATCCCTGAAGGCTGAACATGGACAGATATTAACATTAGAGTTTCGGTTGTGCACAGCATGCGAAATGTTGTTGGTTTTTCCTCTTGTCAATCAAAGCACTGGTGCTATTACAGTCGGTTAACCCGTGAGCGCAAATGATAACTCGATCTGCTCCAATTTATATTTACATGGCTTCGATGCCACTTACTATATACTGTATGACATACTGAATATTAACCCCTCCAAACCAAAAGGCCACCACCAAAATCCTTCCCTATATCCTGATGGATATTTTCAAGCTGGTCTGACTGGGAGCTGTTTCTGTTTATGACAGAAACAACAGGCTGCGGTCGGGTCTGTTTCAAAATATTCAACCGTTTTCCTATACAGTTACGTTGAAACTGAGATTCTGGGAACTCACGGCTCGAAGGGTTAATATTGTCATATAAGTATTGTTATGTAATCCGTAAGGACGTATATCATTATAGCGCATTATATAATTAACTGCATATATTCTATCTCCACTGTCATAACAGTCTAGTGTCTAGTTATTTACTTAGACAGAGCACAAGCCTCACCTCGCACAGCTAGCATAAAATAAACATATTTTAATCTATGTTATATGTAAAAGAGCTCCGCTGCCATAAATATTGCATGTAATAACCGTTAGCCCCATATGCTATTGTAATAGCCTTGGAGAAATAAAGTGAACCTGAACTTGAACTTGAACTACTTTCATCATAGGCTTTCATCTACACACCTTTCTTAACATGTTATATGAACAGGAGAAGGATATAGTTAATAGACAACGGGTTAAACATGTTCTGGTTCTGAAAACTGCACGCTTGTTTTCACAATGACAGTATCCGCAACAGCTTTTCACAATGACAGTATCCACAACAGCTTTTCACAATGACAGTATCCACAACAGCTTTTCACAATGACAGTATCCACAACAGCTTTTCACAATGACAGTATCCACAGCAGCTTTTCACAATGACAGTACCCGCATCGGTTTTTCACAATGACAGTATCGTATCCGCATAAGCTTAAAGATGCATTGTTATGATGAAGCAATCCGAAGTCTGAGAAAAAAAATTCCCCTCTACTTGAAAGGGGAAGTTGGTATTGCATTCATGTCTCTCCGTCCATCCGTCCGTCCATCCATGTGTCCACAAGTCAGCCGGCTCGCACATCCATCCACCCACCCACCCACCCGCCCAATGGGTAACTAGGAATTGCGTTTGTTCCATCCATGCGCCCGTTCGTCCATCCCTTCGTCTATTCACACGCCATCCGTCTGTCCACCCACTCGCTCAACCGCTCCATCCGTCCAACCGTCTGCCCATCCGCCCGACCATCCATCCGTCCGCCTGTCTGTCCGTGTTTGTGTATCCAGAGCTGTATATAAAAATTACTGATCCGATTTTGCTAAAATCTTAACACAGCAACGGATTTTTAGAGTGAAAGACGCTGGTCGTGATCCAGGTAGAAAGACACTCGGAATTGGATTGTGTCGTAATCTGAATATATGAATATCTGGTAAACTGCTGGTCCGATTTGTTCATTTTCTGAGAATATCTGCAAATCCAAAAAGATCTTTGCAGCGTGACAAACACGGGTGGGCGAGAATGTGTAATCTCTGATTGCTTTTTCCCCCATGGTTGTTAGTATAAAATGCTCCTATATGTATTTGTATGCGTTATATTAACGTTAAATACATCTCATCTTCAGTGGAGGTATGATAGTGATATATAACCGCCTGGATATTTAGACTCTTAACAGCGAAATTCACCTTTCCAGTTTTAGCTATGGCTCGCTCGTGTTGGATCAATTGGTCTCTGAACTCCCTAACTATCAATTTCCAGAAAACTATGCAGGTACGCTGTTGTATGTCTTTAATATTTAATAAATATTTTGTTGAATGTTTTAAAACTAATTTGACTGGGTGCTGTTTTTGCCTATGGCAGCAACAGCGCCCAGTCAAATTAGGTTCAAACTATTCAACAAAATATTTATTAAATAGTAAAGACATACAATTCCTACAATAACGCATAGTCTGTCTTGAATTATGCGTTCGTGACGTACTTATATACGTCATTCATGGCGTCATAATGACGACATTGATTATGATATCGTTCTACGTCACGTAGTTAATTATGACGTCATATGATGGATGGATAAAGTGGAAAGGTCTCTTGTAGGATGGACCTCTCAAGTATGAGGCGCAAGATAATTTCTGCGTTCAAGACGGACAAAATCGAGTCAGTCATGACGTAATGATTATGACGTCATACCACAAGTCACGTAGTTAATTAAGACGTCATGTGATGGATGGCTAAAGTGGAAAGGTCTCTTGTAGGATGGACCTCCCAAGTATGAGGCGCAAGATAATTTCTGCGTTCAAGACGGACACAATCGAGTCAGTCATGACGTAATGATTATGACGTCATCCCACAAGTCACGTACTTAATTATGACGTCAGGTGATGGATGGAGAAATTGTAAAAGTCCATTTGAGCCTATTATCTAAATACTCTCCATTTGGACAAATCTGCGGGCATCAGCTCAATCAAATGCCATGCCCTTTAGCCAGTCGGTCGGTCGGTCGATCAGTCTGTCAGTCGGTCCCAAAAGGTTTTTGTATACAGTACTCAAACTTGGTGTATGTATACGTTATATGTTTACGGATGTATGTAGTGTAACAAAAGTAGGTCAGCGTGACCTCAGTGTGACATACTATTCACGCCTCATCCGCAGCCACCCAGCATCTGTCCTCCCTGGACCACTTGACCGATTATAACAATTCTAAACCTAACTAATACGATTAGGCATGCTGTGGGTACCCGAATCGGTCCTGTGGTTCAAACGATACAGGGTGCAGAAATGAACGAAGTAGGATGCGGAAATGAAAAGCTTTGCGCATTTTGCACATTCGGCTCATATTCGCTTTCTTGTTCAGATTTTAAGTTACAGTGATGAGCGGATATTGCGCGGTTTGGTGTGTCAAATAAAGTGTTGAAATTGTGGGAGAGAGAGAGAGAGAGAGAGAGAGAGAGAGAGAGAGAGAGAGAGAGAGAGAGAGAGAGAGAATTGTGCATGTGACGTCAGCCTACATATGACGTAATCGATATGACGTCATATACTTTAGCGAGAGATCAGATCCATTCATTCATAGTTGATGATGATTCCTGCAAGTCTACAGTCAATGGCAGCACTATAAGCATTAGCTGTGCCATTAGAGGTGTGTCAACATGGTTAATTTATCCATCAATACCAACCCTGGGAACCGTGTCAGGTATTTTAAGCACAATTTCTTCTGCGTCGTCCAAATTTACCCTTTGTTAGATGTATGCTAATTCGCTGGATATATTCCACAACTCTGGGTATGCTGGTATAAACAGGGTATGTCACGCCAGAATCATATTCATATTTGTCAAGTCTCTTACCTTCCTCGCATAACAATGGGAATATTTTGTTCACTGGCGATAGTGGTAATTCCTATCATGACAGAAGATCTTGGGGGTATAAAACTAAAAGAAATAAATACCTACTTACACTTTCAATGATAATCATAATTCATTGATAATTCTAATGGAGATAAGAGATTTTTTAGGTCTAAATCACATTTTGCGTGTTAGAGTACTCGAGTCTGGTTAACACGTAGTAATGAATGCTCAGTATAATGGTCTTGATTAGCAGCTACGAATTGAGCAAAATGATCAGGTTCGACAACAGAATCAGAATCCTTGCTCATCGCAATCGATTGTAAATACCACGTTTACTTTATCATAAGACAGACTAAACCAGGCATAAAAGTAGTAATGTGGGAATATGGCTGCTATCGTTCTCCTGTTAAAATGGTTGATTAACTATATGCATATATAGGACTATAACATGTTGACTTTATGTATTCAGTATTCGTATGTCCTATATTGTTATTATATGTTACATGTAGGGGGTCCACCGCCACATAGGCTCTGCCTTTGGCGGATTACCTGTTGTGAATCATTACAATCATAATACAGAGTTCACGCTTGCAGTATTAAATCCACAATATGACCCTACTACCACTGAGGCTGCCGACGACCAATCCCACATTCTGAACCCTTTCGAATTAAATCTGCCTAAACTTAGCCATGATGACACTAGAAATGACTTAAATATATCTGCACCGACTTGCGACTATATTCTTTCAAAGACATTCAATGACAACTTAACAGAGAACAAAGAACACATATCATTTTCACTTCTATTCATTAATATGCAATCTCTCATGAAGAACATCGACAAATTACATCGTCTCCTAGATATGAGTGCACATGAATTTGGAAGTATTGGAATTACTGAGACATTTATACATGCACATTCACCTACTAATCTCATAAATATAAAGAATTATACATTTGTTGAAAAGCACAAAAGCACAAGCAGAGGAAGTGGTGTAGGCAAGTATATTAAAGAAAATATCCAATTTATTGAGCGTGATGATCTTTCTCATATAGAAGAATATATTCAAATAATGTTTATCGAAATCCAAAAACCGAAAGGCAAAAATAGAATTATAGGTACCATTTATAAATCACCCAAATGCGATAAGGAACGTCTAATTCACCTTTCCAGAGTACCTACCCATCATATGACGTCATAATGAACTGCGTGATGTGTACAATGACATCATAATGAATGACGTCATGAATGACGTCGATAAGTACGTCACGAACGCATGTTTGAAGACGATCTATGATTTGTTGTACAAATTGTTTGCTTTTACTATTTAATAAATATTCTGTTGAATATTTTGAAACTAATTTGACTGGGCGCTGTTGCTGCCATAGGCAGCAACAACACCCAGTCAAATTAGTTACAAAATATTCAACAGCTTCCCTGTATAGTTTTCAAGAAATTGATAGCTAGGGCATTTGGGGATCGATCAATTCCAACACAAGCGAGGTGTGGATGGAGCTTAGCTAGTGATGGGCGGGGCATGGCTAAAAATGGAAAGGTCCATTGAAATACTAAGAAAACTTTGGAAACTATTCAGAAGGAAAACAAAACAGTCTACCTCATGGGTGACTACAATATTGACCTGATGAGACAAGCTTACTTTCACACGCAAAATTTTACAAACTTACTTAATGCTAATTCATTCTATCCAGCCATAACTAAACCGACTAGAATAGGTGATGTTTCGTCCACAATTATTGATAATATATTCAGCAATAACATTAATCTCAGTAATAAAACAGAAGTAGGAATTCTCGTAACAGACACATCAGATCACCTACCAATTGTTCTTCTTGAAAGACAGCAGACCTGCACAAGGCCATTTAAATATGAAAAAATTAAGCGCAGAGAAATAAATCAGGTCAATATTGAAAAATTTAAAAGAAACATGTCCGAGGTAGATTGGCAAACATTTACAGACTAAACCATGGCTAACAACTGGACTAATAGCTGCCTGTCATAAAAAACATAAACTTTATTTGACATTTATCAAATTGTAGATATGGGATTGTCTTGTGGGAAGTCATGACCCCGCTAGATGTCCTTTATCTTCGAGTAAGTCCTAAGAGAAATTTATGATTTGAAAATACCGGGTGAGCTAATGGACCGGTTGACTTTACACTTTCAATATTTTGTCTATTATTATTACATCAGTTAGTCCATATCAGCTGGTGCTGATGATACTCGGATGGTGTGTGAATATAGCACACTCAGGATTGTTGGATACAGTTTTATCATCGAAATTGAAATAGTCGAATTGATTGGAATAAGTTCCACGGTTCTGAGTTGATGTGTATCTGGAAATAGTTTAGATGAAAGTTGTTGCTGTTCAGTCGGCATACACTTTTATGATATTCAGCAGTTGGTTGGATCGATAGTTTGGAAAATAATGGAGGTATAAGAATCGCTGGAATCGGACGTGACAAAGGGACTTAGTTGATGACGTAGGCATTCTAGATTCTCACATGAGAATAGAACAACACCAGCTGGCAATGAGATCATACAGCTCATGTGCCTATTAACTCTAGCGTCCTACAGGCTTATCCATCAATAGGCAATGGACAGGACATGGACATTGTAGCGTCCTGTTGGAATTAATAACAGAATCGAAATTTGTATATCAACTATATGTCACTCATACAATGGCATGCAACAACAACACATTCCGTAATGTTGTTAGTTAGCTGACAGATCGCATCAAATCAGAACCAGATACCACCGCTTTGTATATGTGAGGCATCATCTCCATAGAAGAATAGCACAGAGTTTGATTGGTCAGGATGACGTCATAATCAATGAGCGTCGATCAAACTCTGTAGCAGAGAATTAAATGGAATAGGTTTTACATCCAACAACGAAATGAAAGGATCGTTGATTGGTCAGAACGACTAAAGTTTAACAGGTAGAAACTTCTAGGAAGAAATAAGCAGAAGTTTGATTGGTGGACTGAGTGCCAATCAAGCTGTGCTTATAGCATACCTAGAAGAGTCATTTAACGGATTCAGGAAGAATCTAAATATTAGGATAGATATAGAACTTGGCTAGGGTGCCAAGATAAATTGTATATAAGTCAGAATTTCGGACTTAGAAATTATTCAATTCACCACCGTGAATCCTGAACGTCACGCCGACGTTCAGCACTATGAGCTATTGCATTAGCATAACGAAGCTCTGGTTTACTTAGAATTAGATTAGTCGATGATTAGTATTGTACACGACTGTACCAAGTGTGAATTTATGAGCTACTTTTGCTCCTTGATTGAAAACATTGTATATTGTAAATAAAAGTTTAAACTTACGTATATGTAAGTCGGTCTTGAGTAAATTTAGTAGAGTAGAACCTAGTCCTGAGCTGGAGGAAACCTCCAGTCCTTACCTGAGTAACGTCAGATAGGCCCAGCAGTCAACATTAAATATCGTCAATCACCATCTGTCAGACGAGGCGAGCGAGCCAGACTGCCTATCTCCTTCTTGGACATCAGCTAGCGTGTTGTCGCAGCAACACTCCATCTTTGCTACCGGTGCCGAAGCGGGACCACCAACCAAGTTAGTAAGAAGTTATTTCCACCGAAGATCCAAAATCTTCAAAATGTCGAACAAAGCATAGCGAACTGAAATTTAAGAAACATAGAAACAAGTTGGACCAAATAATAAGAACAGCCAAAAAAGCCTATTACTACAACACATTTGAACAATGTAAGGATGATATAAATGAAACATGGAAAATAATTAAATCACTTGGATAAAAACAATGGTAAAGCACAACAAACAGTTTCTTTATAAAAAAAAACCACCAAACTATAAGTTATTTTCAAAATCTAGAGAACACATAAATAAAGATATTTCGAAAATTTATATCAACAAAAAAGAAATTGAAGAGGTACGCAAGGTTTCTAGGAGTATATTTAGATAAAAATCTGACATGGGCCAAACAAATTGAGACAGTTACTACGAAAGTAGCAAGAGGAATACGTGTCATCCAAGGATTAAAACCATATATGACACATGACACGGTTAAAACACTGTACAGCGCCTTAACCCTTCCACACCTCACATACTGCAATGCTGTTTGGGCTAACACCTACAAAAACAAAATATCTAAAATTCAAAGCCTCCAGAAAAGGAGCATTACAGTATTTTCTCGACCAGCAGAAGGCCAAGATATGTTTAAAGAAGAAAAACTACTCAAACTTACTGACATGGGTAAATCCCAAATGTTAACTATGGCAAATCCATAGCCCCCTTCTTTGTGAACAATATTAACATCCACCAATATAACACTAGAAGCAGACACAAACTACATGAGAAATACACACGCACAGACATGGGAAAACATGGAATATCAATTACAGCCACTCAATTATGGAATAACACTAAACAGGAAACCAGAGACAAAATACTGACAACAAAATCATTCAAGAAAACACTACTACTACTGCTGCTGCTGCTGCTGCTGCTGCTGCTGCTGCTGCTGCTGCTGCTGCTGCTGCTACTACTACTACTACTACTACTACTACCTTCCCACACCAATCCACCCACTACGACTGGATGTTTTCAACTGCTAACAACTATCAAATTTCAAAGTTCAGTAACCATAAAACCAAGCCACTGGATGAGCAGGAGAATGAGCACTGTGCCCCTCCCCTCCTTCCCCACCCTTGCCCAAGGATGCTCCCCACTAGCCAGCATCCTGTAAACATCTTATCAACTGCATAAATACAGCACAGCTCGGGGATGACCTGCCATACTTCAAAACAAAAACAGTATCTTGTTGTTAGAATAATTTAAGAATCAGTGTGAGAAATGTTCTCTTGTATGTTCTGAATGTGGGTGGATTAGAGGACAATTGCCTATGGCAACAGTGGCTTCCAATTCAATTATATTCAACGCATTCAACAGAACGTTTTTATTTTACTATTGAGATGAACTGGTTATTTCCGAGATGTACTGTATAATCAAAGTCAACCAAAAATATATATGTTTGTGTTGTATTGTAACATCACCACTACGACTACTACTACTTAGACATGTATTAATTTTGTATTTAACTTGTCTACGTCCTGTCTTTGTATGCTACTGTCCTGTTTAATTTATTTGTATAGATGTATATATATATATATATGTTTAAGGTGTCCGCCAACACAATAGGCATTGCCTTCGGCGGACAACCTAGTTGAATCCATATTTTATATATATTTTACTACTGAATAAATAATCTTGAATCTTGAAATCTTGAAAGAATCTGTAAATATATATTCTATATCAAATTAAATAATCTAGAACTTGAACTTTATGGATTTTTAATTTGACAATTGACCCTCGACCAATCAGATTCGAGCATTTTGTGTGCGCGGTTGCCGGCTATGTGGGTTGTCAATGTCTTTTTACATGTTGCTGATGGCTGTTATTGTTCTCCTGTCAAAATGATTAATTGCCATAACAATGGCTCCAATTGTTATTCTAGAACAATGATAGCACCTGGTGCTAACAGTGGTAGTGGTTAATGGTGCATGCGCTATTGTGTGACATCGAGTCCCGCCGTCCTGGGTGTGTGTGCGGGGGAGGGGGGGGGGGGGCGGCGGTTGGGTGCGCCTTAAATCCCGCCTGGGGCGCGGCCCGTAAGAGTAATAATAATAATAATAATAATAATAATAATAATAATAATAATAATAATCTTTATTTCACGAGGGTAAATCGTCAGTTGCATGATGTTAATAGTCCGACACGTAGTAGAAAGGGTATGTCTTTACTATTTAATAAACATTCTGTCCGACACGTTGTACGAATGGTATGCCTTTACTATTTAATAAATATTATGTCGAATATTTTGAAATAGGCAACAACTGCACCAAGTCAAATTAGTTTCAAACTATTCAGTCTTACCTGTATAGTTCTCTTGAAATTGATAGTCATGGAGCTCGGGGATCGATCGAACATAACACGGGCGAGGTGTGGGTGGAGCTTAGCTAGAGATGGGCGGGGCATAGCTAAAACTGGAAAGTGCTAGGAAAAGGTGATAAGTATGTGGTATTATTCTCTGCTGAACCAATCTTTGAACCCGACATATATAGATTTGTGCAAGTGCTTAACTTCTGTCTTGCCAGGGTTTTAACTATTAAACATCACCATGCTTTTGAATTACTGAACCGATTCTATTTGTGACAATCTAGGATAATATTTAACATTTTCCCAAAAGATATCAGATTTTGTTTTCCGTATTTACTTTAAATAATAATAACGTCTTCAAAGAAATCGTGCACTGTCTGTTGCAAGTAGGGAACTGTCTACGACTCTATCCGAGCGGGAAGAAAGCCACGTAACAGTTCGGCAAGTTTATTCGCTGAAATTGCGCCATTTTCATTTTCTTGGGATAACTGTCTTTTCACAAAGGCATCGTTCCTGTGTTTATGTTTTAATGTGATTTCTGTTCTAGATATTGACATGACTTTGAATTTCAATTTTTAGAAAGATTAAATATGATCTTGATCATACTATTTGAGCCTCTGCTTCCAAAGTCGGTAGACCCTTCCTTTTGTTGGGTAGAAGTAGAACACACCCACAATGACGTAATAGCCACTATGTTCACGTGGTTCGGTGGATAAATGTTGCTTTGGATGTGATAAAATGCTTAGGGATATAAGTCTATGTTTTAATATGCTAATTCACCTTTCCAAAGTATCCATCTATCATCTGACGTCATATGACGTCCTAATCAGCTAAGTGGCGCGTATG
This sequence comes from Chaetoderma sp. LZ-2023a, assembly GCA_034401795.1. NCBI lineage: Eukaryota > Metazoa > Mollusca > Caudofoveata > Chaetodermatida > Chaetodermatidae > Chaetoderma > Chaetoderma sp. LZ-2023a. The sequence goes on from CM067372.1 coordinate 11,996,972, forward strand.
ATGACGTCACAATCATGACATCATAAATTAGTATATTTGGCCCGTCTTTAACTCTTAATGGTCCGACACGTTGTACGAATTGTATGTCTACTATTTAATAAACATGCTGTTGAATAGTTTGAAATTAATTTGACTGGACGCTGTTGCTGCCATAGTTATATTAGTTCCAAAATATTCAATAGCTTACCTGTATAGAGTTCAGCGATTGATAGATCCCAACACGAGCGAAATGTGGGTGGAGCTTAGCTAGAGATGGGCGGGGGGGGGGGGCATAGCTAAAACTGGAAATGTGAATTGTGGGATGGACCACACTCTCCCCTCCCACCACCAACCCCGCACCCCCCCCCCCCCATGTACGAGCGCAAGCTAATTTCAGTGGCACATCTGTCCACATCGGCGTGGTAGACATATTTAGGGGGTATGCGAATGGGGTGGATGAACCTGTGTTTGATACACCTGGCCACATCGGCAGGGTAGACATATTTAGGGGGGTATACGAGTGTAGGTGGATGCACCTTTAGTTGGCTCTAAGATTACGCTATTTTACACACCATCTGTGGTGGTGAATCCACACGGCAAACTGAATTCAATATACAAGATTCACACCGGGCGGATACACAACATTTGTTCCGGTCGCAAGTTAACTAACAACCATGCACGGCTGCCTTAATCGTGAGGTTTCAGATATGATCAGTTCAGAGCAATTCGCTAAATTATGCAAGCCCTTACCTCAGATCATCTGATTATAAAGCCGAGCGAGATAATTGTTAACCATGACCACTCCGCTATCAAAAGCTCCCACTTTCATTATAACATGAACTGGTGTTCATTTATCAACAAGTTTGGTGGACGATGCCGTCGAAGACAAAATTGGTTAAAAATGTAGGCCCACACTAGTTTCTTTATTATTGACACAAATTTCTTCGCAATTGTCACGGTAAAAGAATTGAACATTGACCTCGGAGTGGTAAGAGCTAATTTGACAGTCACGCATATGGGACTTAATAACCGCTTATCAGGCATTGTCGTGTATGCAAAGGCACTGGACCGCAGGCATAAACCCGAGCATTGTACCTGGATATCAGCAACTGATAAACTAAAACACGCGTGTTATCAATACCTGCCGAATCAGGGCCATGCGAATAACACGTATGATCAATTGAAGTTAAGCACTTGCATACGGCGATGATTTATGAAGCTACAGCGCTACACGCACGCACATACGCATACTCGCACGCAATGTATGCACACACACACACACACACACACACACACACACACACACACACACACACACACACACACACACACACACACCCACCCACCCACCCACACACACACACACACGCACGCACGCACGCCCGCATAATAAAGTACATAGCAACCTCTAATAGCAATGTTTAACAGTACGTAGCCAATTTCGAATCGGTGTGATTAACCAGAAACGAAGTTGCAATGCAACCATGAAGCTCAACTTTACAACTTTGCAATGAACTATGAAGCTTACCTTCAAACATAAAATAAATATAGAAGGCGTATCAATAGCCTTAGCATCAAGAGGCCCAATGGCCTGTAACGCCCACCTAGATCATTAGCATTTGAACCATTTGCATTTAAATACCGGTAGACATGATGGGTAATTTTCGAAAATTCCAAGATGTCCACCAAAGAAATGGAGCAATCAAAATTCTCGTGTGATCTGTTGAAGCCTAACGCCATATGACCCCTCCACCCAATTTTCGTTGAAATTGGACCACAAATTAAGGAATAGCGTTTTAAATGGTTCTGGAAAATCAAAATGTCCACCAAAAAATCGACCATTCTGAATTCTGAATAGAAGTTCTCGCGCTAACCAATATGGAATCCTTCCAGCCAAATTTGGATAAAATCCACCAAGCTGATGTGGAGGAGGTGAATTTTGACAACTTCCGGTACATTTTTCATAAAATTTATGATTTTCACCACAAAAAATCAACCCATTAAACTTCTGAATAGAAGTTTTGGAGCATACCGCCATAGGGTCTGTCCAGCTAACTAGGGTTTAAATCTGTCAAGCGGTTAATGATGAGTAGCGTTTTGACAATTTGCCGTAATTTTCACCAAAATAAAATTGACCAATCAAAATTCTGTATACAGGTTCTGAAGCCTAGTCCCATATGGTCCTTCCAGACAAAGTAAGTTGAAATCTGCCAAGTGGTTAATGAGGAGTAGAGTTTTGACAATTTCCGGTAAAATCTTTCATAAAATCTAGGATTTTCACACTAAAAACTGACCAATCAAAATTATATACAAGTTCTGAAATCGAAAGCATTAGGGTCTATCCAGCCAAATTATGTTGAAGGCTGCTAAGCGGTTAATGAGGAGTACCACTTTGACAATTTCTGGTAAAGTTTTCATAAAATCTAAGATTTTCACCCAAAAATTTACCAATCAAAATTCTGAGTACCTGTTATGAAGCCTACTCCAATAGAGTTCTCCCAGCCAAATTAGGTTGGGATCCGCCAAGCTGTTATTGAGTAGTAACGTTAAAAAAATTGATGGATGGATGATGGACGTGAGACGGTCGCCATGCGTATCAGTGGTCTTGACCTTTGACCTTTTGACCCCACAATCATTGTGTGATGCCGTGTCGTTATAAGGAGGCGTGTGTCCAAGTTTGGGTTCAGTATGATTAGCCAAAACATGAGATAAAAACAGAAAAGTTGAGCTAAACGGAAAATTGTTGTAAAAACAAGCTTTTTACCAAAGTCACAGTGATCTTGATCTTTGACCTTTTTACCCCAAGGTCATTGTGTGATACCGTGCCATGATAATGAAGCATGTGCCCAAGTTTCGGTCCAGTATGATTAATAAAACATGAGATATAAACAAAAAAGTTGAGCTAAACCGAAATTGGATGCCGCCGCCGCCGGATGACGTGCAGGGTATCACAATATGGCTCGTTTTACTTCGTTTATAGGATAGCGAACCCCACAAATATAAGTAAATGCCATCATGTCATGTGACAATCATGTGTAAATGTCAGCGTTTACGAACCAGACAAATTGCGTGACAATTCTGCCCAGGAAATAGCGTTGTCACATTATAGCAGTGCACGCGTGATCAGGCTTACGAGGCGAATCATAGTGTCGCAAATATCATCTCTGCAGAGAAAATACGGTCTGGCGGCGGCTTTAATAACATGCTACGTTCTATGTTTTGCGCCAATGCCTGTCTTCCTATTTCAATGCCTGTCTTCTTATTTCAATGCCTGTCTTCCTCTTTCAATGCCTGTCTAGAGATTATCCAGGGAGAGGGAGAGAGCACCCTGTCTCACCTGAACAGTTTGTAAAAATCCCATTAGATAAGACTGTACGAAAGCAGGCCATTACAACGCATGTTAATATATTCGATTAAAGTTAATACATTAAGCTTTGAAATGTCTATCCTTGCTGCCTGATTATGTATGACTTACCAAGTCTGTAAAATGTTCTTACCTTTCCCTATGATTCCTCATAGGAAGCCATAGCCTTAGATAGGTTTGTGTGTGCGACATTTACCACCTTATTGTCTAAGTGTAAGCGCTGTGATAGCGACGTTGGCCCTGTAACCATAATAGGTTTCCAACGTCATCACGACAAAGGCCAAATACAATAAAAATCATCTACAATGCAAGATTTATTATAATTATGTTGCATATATTGAGGCTAATTTGAGTGGAAGCTGGAGACAGCCTTTCCAGAAATGAAAGTCTTCTCTTGGCCTGCTAATGGACACTCATTAAGCAGATATGTAGACCCCCCCACCCCCTTGAGCCGCGTTATGATTAGTCTACAGGTGATTTACCTGTGGAACGGAATTGTGCTGAACATTTCAACATCAGTGTAATTACAAACATAACATCACTCACATTTCATTACAACTACAAGGTTCTTAAAGATTGTGCTCAAAGTGGATAGATAATGGACTTTAGTAACTGGTGACATTTCGTCAAACGATTCCCATAATAGACTGATTTCCATCCACTGGACATTTTAGGTCGACGAAATAAAACCATCACAAATCCATTTTATTCTATAAATATCTAATCTATATTATTAATCATCAAACATTCAATCTGAGCTTGACAGAGAGGCCTCCTCTCTTTAAAGTAAAATATGTCCTACGTTTCTTAAGTTTCAACATCACGCTGAAACACTGATGTAATTTAGACGTCTTATTGACAGCAAGCATACTAACAGCGCGTGCAACGCCCAGAGCACTACGAGTTATTGACATTTTTGTGTATATCGAGTCAATAATCTCTAGCTCCCATTCAGGCCATATTTACGCTGGGTTTTATTTTCAGTCTATTTGGGCATGCTCCATTACGGTTAATTTACACAGTTTTAAAACTGGTATCAGCAATTTAGAGTCCTGGGTGGGGAGGGAGGGAGGGATGGAGGGAGAGAGGCAGAGCAGGCGGGTGGGAGGGCCGGCGGGCGGGCGGGAGGGAGGGAGGGAGGGAGGGAGGGAGGGATGGAGTGAGAGAGAGAGAGAGAGAGAGAGAGAGAGAGAGAGAGCGAGAGCGAGAGCGAGCGAGATCGTCTTTACTGATCATGTGATCCTTCTCTGAGAATAATAACTTGGGTGAAAATAATATTAGAAGTTTTTGAAATTTTGAAAAAAAAATGCATTTTTTGACGGACGTACATGTTGTTAAAATCCTGAAAGATAGATATATAAATATTTGAAATTAAATTGTAAAACCTATTTATGAGAAATGTCATCAAAATATATGTATCATTTCTCAATCCAATGAAGCAGTTAGTTAAAGAAGAACTCTTCCAAAAAAACAAAAATTCTATTTTCAGACAGTATACATCCAGAACGGAAATTTAAAAACGTCATGAAGTGCCTTACCTTTAAAGAAACTGGTGTAGCGTCTAATGGATTAACGATAAAATTAAACTGAGTAGGCCTACATATTCTGAATCTAACGAGCTCACTCCTTCAAATGACCACCAACTGTCTTGAAAATAAACAAATATTATATTTCATTATAGTGGTTATATTTCTCATGAATTGCCCTTAAAGGAACACTCACATCATTTTATACAGCTCATTCAGGTGATACAACATGCCGCGCATAAACTGAAGCTTGACAATATTAACATTTATCATGCCGTCAAATAAATATATTTAGTCTCTATAGTAGTTACAGTCTATGAACGTTTCCATGAGTTACTCGTCGGCCAATCAGAAAAGCTGAATATATAAGCTGAATCAAGCATAGAGGTGTACTCTATAGCTTGGCAGTGTGGTGTGAAAGTAAGCATATATGCGTACTGTAGAATGTTTTGAAACTAACCTGTTTAATAGGCCTTAGGCTGCAACAACTTCCAGTCAAGTTAGTTTCAAATTAATCAACATGAAAATAACTACATAATAATGAATGCGTTTTATCTGTACATACATGCACTCCTTTGAGGAGGCAAAGCGGCGTCAACCACAGTGTACCATTAACTTGACGGTAAAAGGCAGTTGTGATACAGATAAAGAAACGCGCCAAGAATAAATGATATGGCATCGGTGTACTGTAATATATCAGTGCATGCATCATGAGATCAGATTAGTATCCCGTTAAGTCTTCTCAGTTTAATGTCAACGCCATTTCCCATCTGACATTTGAATTTAATGTTGTGACGTAACGCCGTCGAGAGAGTGGTTGGCACACGGTCGAACCTCATAGGAAAAACAACAATTTGATTAGATTGTTAAACAATTATCACTTTGAATGCAAAGGTTAATCGTACCTGTTTCCCCGACATTTGTGACATTGGGACCCCCCCCCCCCCCCTTCCCCACTACCCCTCCCTCACCCAACCCCACCCTAACAACCATCAACACTGAGAGTGAGTTCATTGGCTGGTAATTCCTAAGGCGAACAAACAGCTAACCGACATTGCGTTACTATTACACTAAGTGACACCACATATTACACATCTCCTATGATAAACTAAAATCATGGTAAAATCATGGGATCTAGTGACATTATGCGAAAGCGCATCCAATATTCTAACCATTTACGTAGGCCCAATTACTTTATTATCTTTGCAGGTTTTCACTGATGTAATGACATATAACATATTTAAAACCCACCATTGTACCTAGTATCAAGAAATCACAATATTAAATATATGATGAAATTTCACATAAATAAAAAGACGAATACAGAAATCTGTAGAAAAATGGCTTAGCTTTTTTGTAAGGTTTGACTTCAATAATATTACGATTATATTTGTCTAAATAAATGGCCTAACGTGCGCCATATTTGAGTTTAACGACGACGACGTGAAGACTTCTTTCCGCTACAATCAGCTTTTCTTCAAGGTTCTGTATACTCCATCTCTAGTGACCGACCTATCTCTCATTGGGATTGCATCATCTCTAGTGACTTATCTCTCAATGGGATTGCATCATCTCTAGTGACCTATCTCTCATTGGGATTGCATTATCTCTAGTGACCTATCCCTCATTGGGATTGCATCATCTCTAGTGACCGACCTCTCATTGAGATTGCATCATCTCTAATGACCTATCTCTCATTGAGATTGCATCATCTCTAATGACCTATCTCTCATTGGGATTGCATCATCTCTAGTGACATATCTCTCATTGGGATTGCATCATCTCTAGTGGCCGACCTCTCATTGGGATTGCATCATCTCTAGTGGCCGACCTCTCATTGAGATTGAACACCCTCTAGTGGCCTACCTCTCGTTGAGATTGCATCATCTACAGTGACCTACCTCTCACTGAGATTGCATCATCTATAGTGACCTACCTTTCATTAAGATTGCATCATCTCTAGTGACCTACCTATCGTTGAGATTGGTCTATCGCTAGTGACTTACCTCTCATTAATATGGGTCCATATCTAGTGATATACCTCTCATTGAGATTGGTCTATCTCTAGTGGCCTACCTCTCATTGAGATTGGTCTATCTTTAGTGACTTACCTCTCATTAAGATTGGTCCATCTCCAGTGACCTACCTCTCATTGAAATTGCATAATCTCTAGTGACTTACCTCTCATTGAGATTACATCATCTTTAGTGACATGCCTCCCATTTGACCATCTCTAGTGACTTACCTCTCATTGAGATTGCATCACCTCTAGTGACATACCTCTCATTGAAATTGCATCATCTCTAGTGATTTACCTCTCATTGAAATTGCATCATCTCTAGTGACGTACCTCTCATTGGACCATCTCTAGTGACTTACCTCTCATTGAGATTGCATCATCTATAGTGACCTACCTTTCATTAAGATTGCATCATCTCTAGTGACCTACCTATCGTTGAGATTGGTCTATCGCTAGTGACTTACCTCTCATTAATATGGGTCCATATCTAGTGATATACCTCTCATTGAGATTGGTCTATCTCTAGTGGCCTACCTCTCATTGAGATTGGTCTATCTTTAGTGACTTACCTCTCATTAAGATTGGTCCATCTCCAGTGACCTACCTCTCATTGAAATTGCATAATCTCTAGTGACTTACCTCTCATTGAGATTACATCATCTCTAGTGACTTACCTCTCATTGGACCATCTCTAGTGACTTACCTCTCTTTGAGATTGCATCGTCTATAGTGACCTACCTCTCATTGAGATTGCATCATCTCTAGTGACATACCTCTCATTGAAATTGCATCATCTCTAGTGACGTACCTCTCATTGGACCATCTCTAGTGACTTACCTCTCATTGAGATTGCATCATCTATAGTGACCTACCGCTCATTGAGATTGCATCATCTCTAGTGACCTACCTCTCAGTGAGATTGCATCATCTCTAGTGACATACCTCTCCTTGGACCATCTCTAGTGACTTACCTCTCATTGAGATTGCGTCATCTCTAGTGGCCTAGCTCTCATTAAGATTGGTCCATCTCTATTGGCCTAGCTCTCATTAAGATTGGTCCATCTCTAGTGACATACCTCTCATTAAGATTGGTTCATCTCTAGTAACCTAGCTCTCATTGAGATTGCATCATCTCTAGTGACATACCTCTCATTGAAATTGCATCATCTCTAGTGACCTACCTCCCATTGAGATTGCATCATCTCTAGTGACCTACCTCCCATTGAGATTGCATCATCTCTAGTGGCCTACCTCTCATTAAGATTGGTCCATCTCTAGTGATATACCTCTCATTAAGATTGGTCCATCGCTAGTAACCTACCTCTCATTGAGATTGCATCATCTCTAGTGGCATACCTCTCATTGAGATTGCATCATCTCTAGTGACTTACCTCTCATTAAGATTGCGTTATCTCTATTGGCCTAGCTCTCATTAAGATTGGTCCATCTCTAGTGACATACCTCTCATTAAGATTGGTTCATCTCTAGTAACCTAGCTCTCATTGAGATTGCATCATCTCTAGTGACATACCTCTCATTGAAATTGCATCATCTCTAGTGACCTACCTCTCCTTGGACCATCTCTAGTGACATACCTCTCATTAAGATTGGTTCATCTCTAGTAACCTAGCTCTCATTGAGATTGCATCATCTCTAGTGACATACCTCTCATTGAAATTGCATCATCTCTAGTGACCTACCTCCCATTGAGATTGCATCATCTCTAGTGGCCTACCTCGCATTAAGATTGGTCCATCTCTAGTGATATACCTCTCATTAAGATTGGTTCATCGCTAGTAACCTACCTCTCATTGAGATTGCATCATCTCTAGTGGCATACCTCTCATTGAGATTGCATCATCTCTAGTGACTTACCTCTCATTAAGATTGCGTTATCTCTATTGGCCTGGCTCTCATTAAGATTGGTCCATCTCTAGTGACATACCTCTTATTAAGATTGGTTCATCTCTAGTAACCTAGCTCTCATTGAGATTGCATCATCTCTAGTGACATACCTCTCATTGAAATTGCATCATCTCTTGTGACCTACCTCTCCTTGGAGCATCTCTAGTGACTTACCTCTCATTGAGATTGCGTCATCTCTAGTGACTTACCTCTCGTTGAGATTGCATCATCTCTAGTGACATACCTCTCATTGAAATTGCATCATCTCTAGTGACGTACCTCTCATTGGACCATCTCTAGTGACTTACCTCTCATTGAGATTGCATCATCTATAGTGACCTACCGCTCATTGAGATTGCATCATCTCTAGTGACCTACCTCTCGGTGAGATTGCATCATCTCTAGTGACATACCTCTCCTTGGACCATCTCTAGTGACTTACCTCTCATTGAGATTGCGTCATCTCTAGTGGCCTAGCTCTCATTAAGATTGGTCCATCTCTATTGGCCTAGCTCTCATTAAGATTGGTCCATCTCTAGTGACATACCTCTCATTAAGATTGGTTCATCTCTAGTAACCTAGCTCTCATTGAGATTGCATCATCTCTAGTGACATACCTCTCATTGAAATTGCATCATCTCTAGTGACCTACCTCCCATTGAGATTGCATCATCTCTAGTGGCCTACCTCTCATTAAGATTGGTCCATCTCTAGTGATATACCTCTCATTAAGATTGGTTCATCGCTAGTAACCTACCTCTCATTGAGATTGCATCATCTCTAGTGGCATACCTCTCATTGAGATTGCATCATCTCTAGTGACTTGCCTCTCATTAAGATTGCGTTATCTCTATTGGCCTAGCTCTCATTAAGATTGGTCCATCTCTAGTGACATACCTCTCATTAAGATTGGTTCATCTCTAGTACCCTAGCTCTCATTGAGATTGCATCATCTCTAGTGACATACCTCTCATTGAAATTGCATCATCTCTAGTGACCTACCTCCCATTGAGATTGCATCATCTCTAGTGGCCTACCTCTCATTAAGATTGGTCCATCTCTAGTGATAAACCTCTCATTAAGATTGGTTCATCGCTAGTAACCTACCTCTCATTGAGATTGCATCATCTCTAGTGGCATACCTCTCATTGAGATTGCATTATCTCTAGTGACCTACCTCTAATTGAGATTGCATCATCTCTAGTGGCCTACCTCTCATTAAGAGTGGTCCATCTCTAGTGACATACCTCTCATTTAAGATTGGTTCATCGCTAGTATCCTACCTCTTATTGAGATTGGTCCATCTCTAGTGACCTACCTCTCATTGAGATTGATCCATCTCTAGTGACCTACCTGTTATTGAAATTGGAGGGTTTGAGTCTAATATTAAAGCAATAGTGTTCATTTAACCAGCCGGCTGTGATGTTAGCAACGCATTGTGGGAACGTATATCCACCCAAATACGACAGTGCTGGAAAGGTGTATTGCTATAGATTCGTCAGAATCTAGGGAAACTTGGTATAAGTTTTGGAAATAATGTTGCTGAAAGCTTCTGCTGCAATGCATGAGTCCATTTCGTCAATCAATCATATGATGGCATAATTAACTAAGTGACATGTAAGATGACGTCATAATCATTACGACATGAATGACTCGGTTTAGTCCGTCTTAAACGCTTAATAGTCCGTCAGGTTGTATAAATTGTATGTCTTTACTATTTAATAAAGATGATGTTGAGTATTTTGAAATTAATTTAACTGGGTGCCGTTGCTGCCATTGGCTTACCTGTATTATTTTCTGGAAATAGATCGTCAGGGAATTCAGGGAGCGATCGATACCAATACGGGCGAAGCGTGGGTGGAGCTTAAGTAGGGTAAAACAGCTAAAACTGGAAAGGTCCATTGACTCATGATGGCAGCTACATTGTTTCCCACTTGAACACCAGTTATCTTATGACATGTAAAGGGAATTAACTGTTTAACACCCACGCTGAGTAGTCTGCTTCTGCAGTGGTCTTGCGAAATATCCATTTGCAGACCAAGAAAATACTATTTTGGAAATTTTAACACTGGAATGATTGGCGTGATAGCCTGATATTTCAGCCATGTAGGAGGTTAATATGATTAATTTGCTATCTCACGTTTACTTTCAGCTCTATTCTGCTATGTGTTCAGTGGCCTGGGCATCACGGCTGGAGCGCACCGCTTGTGGGCACATCGTTCATACAAAGCTACGCTACCACTACGTATACTCCTGTGTGCTTGCAATACAATGGCATTCCAGGTAAGACCGTGTGCTTGTAATACCATGACATTCCAGGTAAGACTATATGCTTGCAATACCATGGCGTTCCACGTAAGACTGTATGCTTGCAATACCATAGCGTTCCAGGTAAGTCTGTATGCTTGCAATACCCTGGCGTTCCAGGTAAGACTGTATGCTTGCAATACCATGGCGTTCTAGGTAAGAGTGTATGCTTGCAATACCATGGCGTTCCACGTAAGACTATATGCTTGCAATACCATGGCGTTCCACGTAAGACTGTATGCTTGCAATACCATGGCGTTCCAGGTAAGACTGCATGCTTGCAATACCATGGTGTTCCACGTAAGACTGTATGCTTGCAATACCAGAGCATTCCAGGTAAGGTTGTTTGCTTGCAATACCATGGCATTCCAGGTAAGACTACGTACTTGCAATACCAGGGCATTCTAAGTGAGACTGTTTTCTTGCAATACCATGGCGTTCCAGGTGAGACTGTGCGCTTGTAATACAATCACATTCCAGGTAAGACTGTGTGCTTGCAATACAATCGCATTCCAGGTAAGACTGTGTGCTTGTAATACAATCGCATTCCAGGTAAGACTGTGTGTTTGTAATTCCAGGGCATTCCAGGTAAGACTGTGTGTTTGTAATACCAGGGCATTCCAGGTAAGACTGTGCTTGCAATACAGTCGCATTCCAAGTAAGACTGTGCTTGCAATACCAGGGCATTCCAGGTAAGACTGTGCGCTTGTAATACGATCACATTCCAGGTAAGACTGTGTGCTTGCAATACAATCGCATTCCAGGTAAGAGTATGTGCTTGCAATACAATCGCATTCCAGGTAAGACTGTGCACTTGCAATACAATGGAGGGTAAGCATATATAAAATATTATAATTAACCAGATGTAATGTAAGAATAGAGTCTGCTTCTTATGTAATAGCAGGCCTGGTTCTTATAGAACAATAGCCACTTGTTTTTATGCAAGAATAGCTGCCAGTTCTTATGGAAGAGAAGTCCCTGGATTGTATGTAAGTATATACCCATGTCTTTATGTAAGAATAGTCACTGGCTTTATGCAAGAATAGGGCATGGTTCTTCTGTAAAGCCAAGCCTGGTTCTTATTTAATAGAAGGTGTTGCTTCTTACGTAAGAATCGGATTTGGTCCTTATGTAAAAAAGGCCCTGGTTCTTATGGAAAAATAGGCCCTGGTTCTTATGGAAAAATAGCCCCGGTCCTTGTGTAAGAGAAGATTCGGTTTCTTATGTAAAAATAGACAATGGTTCTTATGCAAAAATAGACCCTGGTTCCTATGCAAGAATAGACCCTGGTTCTTCTGCAAGAATAGACCTGGTTCTTATGCAAGAAAAGGCCCTGGTTCTTATGTAAGAATAGACCCTCGTTCCTATGCAAGAATAGACCTGGGTCCTTATGTAAGAATAGACCCTGGTTCTTATGTAAGAGAAGACTCGGTTTCTTATGTAAAAATAGACACTGGTACTTATGTAAAAATAGATCCTGGTTCCTATGCAAGAATAGACCCTGGTTCTTCTGCAAGAATAGACCTGGTTCTTATGCAAGAAAAGGCCCTGGTTCTTATGTAAGAATAGACCCTCGTTCCTATGCAAGAATAGATCTGGGTCCTTATGTAAGAATAGACCCTGGTTCTTATGCAAGAATAGACCCGGGTCCTTATGTAAGAATAGACCCTGGTTCTTATGAAAGAATAGAGCCTGGTTTCTATGCAAGAATAGACCCTGGTCCTTATGTAAGAATACACCGTGGTTCTTTTATAAGAATAGACCCTGGTTCCTATGCAAGAATAGACCATGGTTCTTATGTAATAATACACCCGGGTTCTTATGTAGGAATAGCCCCTGGTTCCTATATAAGACTACACCCGGGTTCTTATGTAAGAATAGCCCCTGGTTCCTATGTAAGTCTACACCCTGGTTCTTATGTAACAATAGCCCCTGGTTCCTATGTAAGACTACACCCTGGTTCTTATGTAAGAATAGCCCCTGGTTCCTATGTAAGACTACACCCGGGTTCTTATGTAAGAATAGCCGCTGGTTCCTATGTAAGAGTACACCCTGGTTCTTATGTAAGAATAGCCCCTGGTTCCTATGTAAGACTACACCCGGGTTCTTATGTAAGAATAGCCCCTGGTTCCTATGTAAGACTACACCGGGGTTCTTATGTAAGAATAGCCCCTGGTTCCTATGTAAGACTACACCCGGGTTCTTATGGAAGAATAGCCCCTGGTTCCTATGTAAGACTACACCCGGGTTCTTATGTAGGAATAGCCCCTTGTTCCTATATAAGACTACACCCGGGTTCTTATGTAAGAATAGACCCTGGTTCCTATGTAAGACTACACCCTGGTTCTTATGTAAGAATAGCCCCTGGTTCCTATGTAATACTACACCCGGGTTCTTATGTAAGAATAGCCCCTGCTTCCTATATAAGAATAGACACGGGTTCTTATGTAAGAATAGCCCCTGGTTCCTATGTAAGACTACACCCTGGTTCTTATGTAAGAATAGCCCCTGGTTCCTATGTAAGACTACACCCTGGTTCTTATGTAAGAATAGCCCCTGGTTCTTATGTAAGACTACACCCGGGTTCTTATGTAAGAATAGCCCCTAGTTCCTATGTAAGACTACACCCGGGTTCTTATGGAAGAATAGCCCCTGGTTCCTATGTAAGACTACACCCGAGTTCTTATGTAAGAATAGCCCCTGGTTCCTATATAGGACTACACCAGGGGTCTTATGTAAGAATAGCCCCTGGTTCCTATGTAAGACTACACCCGGGTTCTTATGTAAGAATAGCCCTTGGTTCCTATGTAAGACTACACCCGGGTTCTTATGTAAGAATAACCTCTAGTTCCTATGTAAGACTACACCCGGGTTCTTATGGAAGAATAGCCCCTGGTTCCTATGTAAGACTACACCCTGGTTCTTATGTAAGAATAGCCCCTGGTTCCTATGTAAGACTACACCCGGGTTCTTATGTAAGAATATCCCCTGGTTCCTATGTAAGACTACACCCGGGTTCTTATGTAAGAATAGCCCCTGGTTCCTATGTAAGACTACAGGTGGGTTCTTATGTAAGAATAGCCCCTGGTTCCTATGTAAGACTACACCCGAGTTCTTATGTAGGAATAGCCCCTGGTTCCTATATAAGACTACACCCGGGTTCTTATGTAAGAATAGCCCCTGGTTCCTATGTAAGACTACACCATGGTTCTTATGTAAGAATAGCCCCTGGTTCCTATGTAAGACTACACCCGGGTTCTTATGTAAGAATATCCCCTGGTTCCTATATAAGAATAGACCCTGGTTCTTATGGAAGAATAGCCCCTGGTTCCTATGTAAGACTACACCCGGGTTCTTATGTAAGAATAGCCCCTGGTTCCTATGTAAGACTACACCCTGGTTCTTATGTAAGAATATACCCTGGTTCCTATGTAAGACTACACCCGGGTTCTTATGTAAGAATATACCCTGGTTCTTATGTAAGAATAGCCCCTGGTTCCTATGTAAGACTACACCCGGGTTCTTATGTAAGAATAGCCCCTGGTTCCTATGTAAGACTACACCCTGGTTCTTATGGAAGAATAGCCCCTGGTTCCTATGTAAGACCACACCCTGGTTCTTATGTAAGAATATACCCAGGTTCCTATGTAAGACTACACCCTGGTTCTTATGTAAGAATAGCCCCTGGTTCCTATGTAAGACTACACCCGGGTTCTTATGGAAGAATAGCCCCTGGTTCCTATGTAAGAATACACCCTGGTTCTTATGGAAGAATAGCCCCTGGTTCCTATGTAAGACCACACCCTGGTTCTTATGTAAGAATAGACCCTGGTTCCTATGTAAGACTACACCCGGGTTCTTATGTAAGAATAGCCCCTGGTTCCTATGTAAGACTACACCCGGGTTCTTATGTAAGAATAGCCCCTGGTTCCTATATAAGAATAGACCCGGGTTCTTATGTAAGAATAGCCCATGGTTCCTATGTAAGACTACACCCGGGTTCTTATGTAAGAATAGCCCCTGGTTCCTATGTAAGACTACACCCTGGTTGTTATGTAAGAATAGCCCCTGGTTCCTATGTAAGACTACACCCTGGTTCTTATGTAAGAATATCCCCTGGTTCTTATGTAAGACTACACCCGGGTTCTTATGTAAGAATAGCCCCTGGTTCCTATGTAAGACTACACCCGGGTTCTTATGGAAGAATAGCCCCTGGTTCCTATGTAAGACTACACCCGGGTTCTTATGTAAGAATAGCCCCTGGTTCCTATGTAAGACTACACCCGGTTTCTTATGTAAGAATAGCCCCTGGTTCCTATGTAAGACTACACCCGGGTTCTTATGTAAGAATAGCCCCTGGTTCCTATGTAAGACTACACCCGGGTTCTTATGTAAGAATAGCCCCTGGTTCCTATGTAAGACTACACCCGGGTTCTTATGTAAGAATAGCCCCTGGTTCCTATGTAAGACTACATCCGGATTCTTATGTAGGAATAGCCCCTGGTTCCTATATAAGACTACACCCGGGTTATTATGTAAGAATAGCCCCTGGTTCCTATGTAAGACTACACCCGGGTTCTTATGTAAGAATAGCCCCTGGTTCTTATGTAAGACTACACCCGGGTTCTTATGTAAGAATAGCCCCTGGTTCCTATATAAGAATAGACCCGGGTTCTTATGTAAGAATAGCCCCTGGTTCCTATGTAAGACTACACCCGGGTTCTTATGTAAGAATAGCCCCTGGTTCCTATGTAAGACTACACCCTGGTTCTTATGTAAGAATATACCCTGGTTCCTATGTAAGACTACACCCGGGTTCTTATGTAAGAATAGACCCTGGTTCTTATGTAAGAATAGCCCCTGGTTCCTATGTAAGACTACACCCGGGTTCTTATGGAAGAATAGCCCCTGGTTCCTATGTAAGAATACACCCTGCTTCTTATGGAAGAATAGCCCCTGGTTCCTATGTAAGGCTACACCCTGGTTCTTATGTAAGGATATACCCAGGTTCCTATGTAAGACTACACCCGGGTTCTTATGTAAGAATAGCCCCTGGTTCTTATGTAAGACTACACCCGGGTTCTTATGTAAGAATAGCCCCTGGTTCCTATGTAAGACTACACCCGGGTTCTTATGTAAGAATAGCCCCTGGTTCCTATGTAAGACTACACCCGAGTTCTTATGTAAGAATAGCCCCTGGTTCCTATGTAAGACTTCACCCGGGTTCTTATGTAAGAATAGCCCCTGGTTCCTATGTAAGACTACACCCTGGTTCTTATGTAAGAATATACCCTGGTTCCTATGTAAGACTACACCCGGATTCTTATGTAAGAATAGCCCCTGGTTCCTATGTAAGACTACACCCTGGTTCTTATGTAAGAATATACCCTGGTTCCTATGTAAGACTGCACCCGGGTTCTTATGTAAGTATAGACCCTGGTTCTTATGTAAGAATAGCCCCTGGTTCCTATGTAAGACTACACCCGGGTTCTTATGGAAGAATAGCCCCTGGTTCCTATGTAAGAATACACCCTGGTTCTTATGGAAGAATAGCCCCTGGTTCCTATGTAAGACTACACCCGGGTTCTTATGGAAGAATAGCCCCTGGTTCCTATGTAAGAATACACCCTGGTTCTTATGGAAGAATAGCCCCTGGCTCCTATGTAAGAATACACCCTGGTTCTTATGTAAGAATAGCCCCTGGTTCCTATGTAAGTCTACACCCTGGTTCTTATGTAAGAATATACCCAGGTTCCTATGTAAGACTACACCCTGGTTCTTATGTAAGAATAGCCCCTGGTTCCTATGTAAGACTACACCCGGGTTCATATGTAAGAATAGCCCCTGGTTCCTATATAAGAATAGACCTGGGTTCTTATGTAAGAATAGCCCCTGGTTCCTATGTTAGACTACACCCTGGTTCTTATGGAAGAATAGACCCTGGTTCCTATGTAAGGCTACACCCTGGTCCTTATGTAAGAATAGCACCTGGTTCCTATGTAAGACTACACCCGGGTTCTTATGTAAGAATATACCCTGGTTCCTATGTAAGACTACACCCGGGTTCTTATGTAAGAATAGACCCTGGTTCTTATGTAAGAATAGCCCCTGGTTCCTATGTAAGACTACACCCAGGTTCTTATGGAAGAATAGCCCCTGGTTCCTATGTAAGAATACACCCTGGTTCTTATGGAAGAATAGCCCCTGGTTCCTATGTAAGACCACACCCTGGTTCTTATGTAAGAATATACCCAGGTTCCTATGTAAGACTACACCCTGGTTCTTATGTAAGAATAGCCCCTGGTTCATATGTAAGACTACACCCGGGTTCTTATGTAAGAATAGCCCCTGGTTCCTATATAAGAATAGACCCGGGTTCTTATGTAAGAATAGCCCATGGTTCCTATGTAAGACTACACCCGGGTTCTTATGTAAGAATAGCCCCTGGTTCCTATGTAAGACTACACCCTGGTTGTTATGTAAGAATAGCCCCTGGTTCCTATGTAAGACTACACCCTGGTTCTTATGTAAGAATAGCCCCTGGTTCTTATGTAAGACTACACCCGGGTTCTTATGTAAGAATAGCCCCTGGTTCCTATGTAAGACTACACCCGGGTTCTTATGGAAGAATAGCCCCTGGTTCCTATGTAAGACTACACCCGGGTTCTTATGTAAGAATAGCCCCTGGTTCCTATGTAAGACTACACCCTGGTTGTTATGTAAGAATAGCCCCTGGTTCCTATGTAAGACTACACCCTGGTTCTTATGTAAGAATAGCCCCTGGTTCCTATGTAAGACTACACCCGGGTTCTTATGTAAGAATAGCCCCTGGTTCCTATATAAGAATAGACCCGGGTTCTTATGTAAGAATAGCCCCTGGTTCCTATGTAAGACTACACCCGGGTTCTTATGTAAGAATAGCCCCTGGTTCCTATGTAAGACTACACCCTGGTTCTTATGTAAGAATAGCCCCTGGTTCCTATGTAAGACTACACCCTGGTTCTTATGTAAGAATAGCCCCTGGTTCTTATGTAAGACTACACCCGGGTTCTTATGTAAGAATAGCCCCTGGTTCCTATGTAAGACTACACCCGGGTTCTTATGGAAGAATAGCCCCTGGTTCCTATGTAAGACTACACCCGGGTTCTTATGTAAGAATAGCCCCTGGTTCCTATGTAAGACTACACCCTGGTTCTTATGTAAGAATAGCCCCTGGTTCTTATGTAAGAATAGCCCCTGGTTCTTATGTAAGACTACACCCGGGTTCTTATGTAAGAATAGCCCCTGGTTCCTATGTAAGACTACACCCGGGTTCTTATGGAAGAATAGCCCCTGGTTCCTATGTAAGACTACACCCGGGTTCTTATGTAAGAATAGCCCCTGGTTCCTATGTAAGACTACACCCTGGTTCTTATGTAAGAATAGCCCCTGGTTCCTATGTAAGACTACACCCTGGTTCTTATGTAAGAATAGCCCCTGGTTCCTATGTAAGACTACACCCGGGTTCTTATGTAAGAATAGCCCCTGGTTCCTATATAAGAATAGACCCGGGTTCTTATGTAAGAATAGCCCATGGTTCCTATGTAAGACTACACCCGGGTTCTTATGTAAGAATAGCCCCTGGTTCCTATGTAAGACTACACCCTGGTTGTTATGTAAGAATAGCCCCTGGTTCCTATGTAAGACTACACCCTGGTTCTTATGTAAGAATAGCCCCTGGTTCTTATGTAAGACTACACCCGGGTTCTTATGTAAGAATAGCCCCTGGTTCTTATGTAAGACTACACCCGGGTTCTTATGTAAGAATAGCCCCTGGTTCCTATATAAGAATAGACCCGGGTTCTTATGTAAGAATAGCCCCTGGTTCCTATGTAAGACTACACCCGGGTTCTTATGTAAGAATAGCCCCTGGTTCCTATGTAAGACTACACCCTGGTTCTTATGTAAGAATATACCCTGGTTCCTATGTAAGACTACACCCGGGTTCTTATGTAAGAATAGACCCTGGTTCTTATGTAAGAATAGCCCCTGGTTCCTATGTAAGACTACACCCGGGTTCTTATGGAAGAATAGCCCCTGGTTCCTATGTAAGAATACACCCTGCTTCTTATGGAAGAATAGCCCCTGGTTCCTATGTAAGGCTACACCCTGGTTCTTATGTAAGGATATACCCAGGTTCCTATGTAAGACTACACCCGGGTTCTTATGTAAGAATAGCCCCTGGTTCTTATGTAAGACTACACCCGGGTTCTTATGTAAGAATAGCCCCTGGTTCCTATGTAAGACTACACCCGGGTTCTTATGTAAGAATAGCCCCTGGTTCCTATGTAAGACTACACCCGAGTTCTTATGTAAGAATAGCCCCTGGTTCCTATGTAAGACTTCACCCGGGTTCTTATGTAAGAATAGCCCCTGGTTCCTATGTAAGACTACACCCTGGTTCTTATGTAAGAATAGCCCCTGGTTCCTATGTAAGACTACACCCGGATTCTTATGTAAGAATAGCCCCTGGTTCCTATGTAAGACTACACCCTGGTTCTTATGTAAGAATATACCCTGGTTCCTATGTAAGACTACACCCGGGTTCTTATGTAAGTATAGACCCTGGTTCTTATGTAAGAATAGCCCCTGGTTCCTATGTAAGACTACACCCGGGTTCTTATGGAAGAATAGCCCCTGGTTCCTATGTAAGAATACACCCTGGTTCTTATGGAAGAATAGCCCCTGGTTCCTATGTAAGACTACACCCGGGTTCTTATGGAAGAATAGCCCCTGGTTCCTATGTAAGAATACACCCTGGTTCTTATGGAAGAATAGCCCCTGGTTCCTATGTAAGAATACACCCTGGTTCTTATGTAAGAATAGCCCCTGGTTCCTATGTAAGTCTACACCCTGGTTCTTATGTAAGAATATACCCAGGTTCCTATGTAAGACTACACCCTGGTTCTTATGTAAGAATAGCCCCTGGTTCCTATGTAAGACTACACCCGGGTTCATATGTAAGAATAGCCCCTGGTTCCTATATAAGAATAGACCTGGGTTCTTATGTAAGAATAGCCCCTGGTTCCTATGTAAGACTACACCCTGGTTCTTATGGAAGAATAGACCCTGGTTCCTATGTAAGGCTACACCCTGGTCCTTATGTAAGAATAGCACCTGGTTCCTATGTAAGACTACACCCGGGTTCTTATGTAAGAATATACCCTGGTTCCTATGTAAGACTACACCCGGGTTCTTATGTAAGAATAGACCCTGGTTCTTATGTAAGAATAGCCCCTGGTTCCTATGTAAGACTACACCCAGGTTCTTATGGAAGAATAGCCCGTGGTTCCTATGTAAGAATACACCCTGGTTCTTATGGAAGAATAGCCCCTGGTTCCTATGTAAGACCACACCCTGGTTCTTATTTAAGAATATACCCAGGTTCCTATGTAAGACTACACCCTGGTTCTTATGTAAGAATAGCCCCTGGTTCATATGTAAGACTACACCCGGGTTCTTATGTAAGAATAGCCCCTGGTTCCTATATAAGAATAGACCCGGGTTCTTATGTAAGAATAGCCCATGGTTCCTATGTAAGACTACACCCGGGTTCTTATGTAAGAATAGCCCCTGGTTCCTATGTAAGACTACACCCTGGTTGTTATGTAAGAATAGCCCCTGGTTCCTATGTAAGACTACACCCTGGTTCTTATGTAAGAATAGCCCCTGGTTCTTATGTAAGACTACACCCGGGTTCTTATGTAAGAATAGCCCCTGGTTCCTATGTAAGACTACACCCGGGTTCTTATGTAAGAATAGCCCCTGGTTCCTATGTAAGACTACACCCGGGTTCTTATGTAAGAATAGCCCCTGGTTCCTATGTAAGACTACACCCTGGTTGTTATGTAAGAATAGCCCCTGGTTCCTATGTAAGACTACACCCTGGTTCTTATGTAAGAATAGCCCCTGGTTCCTATGTAAGACTACACCCGGGTTCTTATGTAAGAATAGCCCCTGGTTCCTATATAAGAATAGACCCGGGTTCTTATGTAAGAATAGCCCATGGTTCCTATGTAAGACTACACCCGGGTTCTTATGTAAGAATAGCCCCTGGTTCCTATGTAAGACTACACCCTGGTTGTTATGTAAGAATAGCCCCTGGTTCCTATGTAAGACTACACCCTGGTTCTTATGTAAGAATAGCCCCTGGTTCTTATGTAAGACTACACCCGGGTTCTTATGTAAGAATAGCCCCTGGTTCCTATGTAAGACTACACCCGGGTTCTTATGGAAGAATAGCCCCTGGTTCCTATGTAAGACTACACCCGGGTTCTTATGTAAGAATAGCCCCTGGTTCCTATGTAAGACTACACCCTGGTTCTTATGTAAGAATAGCCCCTGGTTCTTATGTAAGACTACACCCGGGTTCTTATGTAAGAATAGCCCCTGGTTCCTATGTAAGACTACACCCGGGTTCTTATGGAAGAATAGCCCCTGGTTCCTATGTAAGACTACACCCGGGTTCTTATGTAAGAATAGCCCCTGGTTCCTATGTAAGACTACACCCTGGTTGTTATGTAAGAATAGCCCCTGGTTCCTATGTAAGACTACACCCTGGTTCTTATGTAAGAATAGCCCCTGGTTCCTATGTAAGACTACACCCGGGTTCTTATGTAAGAATAGCCCCTGGTTCCTATATAAGAATAGACCCGGGTTCTTATGTAAGAATAGCCCATGGTTCCTATGTAAGACTACACCCGGGTTCTTATGTAAGAATAGCCCCTGGTTCCTATGTAAGACTACACCCTGGTTGTTATGTAAGAATAGCCCCTGGTTCCTATGTAAGACTACACCCTGGTTCTTATGTAAGAATAGCCCCTGGTTCTTATGTAAGACTACACCCGGGTTCTTATGTAAGAATAGCCCCTGGTTCCTATGTAAGACTACACCCGGGTTCTTATGGAAGAATAGCCCCTGGTTCCTATGTAAGACTACACCCGGGTTCTTATGTAAGAATAGCCCCTGGTTCCTATGTAAGACTACACCCGGGTTCTTATGTAAGAATAGCCCCTGGTTCCTATGTAAGACTACACCCGGGTTCTTATGTAAGAATAGCCCCTGGTTCCTATGTAAGACTACACCCGGGTTCTTATGTAAGAATAGCCCCTGGTTCCTATGTAAGACTACACCCGGGTTCTTATGTAAGAATAGCCCCTGGTTCCTATGTAAGACTACACCCGGGTTCTTATGTAGGAATAGCCCCTGGTTCCTATATAAGACTACACCCGGGTTATTATGTAAGAATAGCCCCTGGTTCCTATGTAAGACTACACCCGGGTTCTTATGTAAGAATAGCCCCTGGTTCTTATGTAAGACTACACCCGGGTTCTTATGTAAGAATAGCCCCTGGTTCCTATATAAGATAGACCCGGGTTCTTATGTAAGAATAGCCCCTGGTTCCTATGTAAGACTACACCCGGGTTCTTATGTAAGAATAGCCCCTGGTTCCTATGTAAGACTACACCCTGGTTCTTATGTAAGAATATACCCTGGTTCCTATGTAAGACTACACCCGGGTTCTTATGTAAGAATAGACCCTGGTTCTTATGTAAGAATAGCCCCTGGTTCCTATGTAAGACTACACCCGGGTTCTTATGGAAGAATAGCCCCTGGTTCCTATGTAAGAATACACCCTGCTTCTTATGGAAGAATAGCCCCTGGTTCCTATGTAAGGCTACACCCTGGTTCTTATGTAAGGATATACCCAGGTTCCTATGTAAGACTACACCCGGGTTCTTATGTAAGAATAGCCCCTGGTTCTTATGTAAGACTACACCCGGGTTCTTATGTAAGAATAGCCCCTGGTTCCTATGTAAGACTACACCCGGGTTCTTATGTAAGAATAGCCCCTGGTTCCTATGTAAGACTACACCCGAGTTCTTATGTAAGAATAGCCCCTGGTTCCTATGTAAGACTTCACCCGGGTTCTTATGTAAGAATAGCCCCTGGTTCCTATGTAAGACTACACCCGGGTTCTTATGTAAGAATAGCCCCTGGTTCCTATGTAAGACTACACCCTGGTTCTTATGTAAGAATAGCCCCTGGTTCCTATGTAAGACTACACCCGGATTCTTATGTAAGAATAGCCCCTGGTTCCTATGTAAGACTACACCCTGGTTCTTATGTAAGAATATACCCTGGTTCCTATGTAAGACTACACCCGGGTTCTTATGTAAGTATAGACCCTGGTTCTTATGTAAGAATAGCCCCTGGTTCCTATGTAAGACTACACCCGGGTTCTTATGGAAGAATAGCCCCTGGTTCCTATGTAAGAATACACCCTGGTTCTTATGGAAGAATAGCCCCTGGTTCCTATGTAAGACTACACCCGGGTTCTTATGGAAGAATAGCCCCTGGTTCCTATGTAAGAATACACCCTGGTTCTTATGTAAGAATAGCCCCTGGTTCCTATGTAAGAATACACCCTGGTTCTTATGTAAGAATAGCCCCTGGTTCCTATGTAAGACTACACCCTGGTTCTTATGTAAGAATATACCCAGGTTCCTATGTAAGACTACACCCTGGTTCTTATGTAAGAATAGCCCCTGGTTCCTATGTAAGACTACACCCGGGTTCATATGTAAGAATAGCCCCTGGTTCCTATATAAGAATAGACCTGGGTTCTTATGTAAGAATAGCCCCTGGTTCCTATGTAAGACTACACCCTGGTTCTTATGGAAGAATAGCCCCTGGTTCCTATGTAAGGCTACACCCTGGTCCTTATGTAAGAATAGCCCCTGGTTCCTATGTAAGACTACACCCAGGTTCTTATGGAAGAATAGCCCGTGGTTCCTATGTAAGAATACACCCTGGTTCTTATGGAAGAATAGCCCCTGGTTCCTATGTAAGACCACACCCTGGTTCTTATGTAAGAATATACCCAGGTTCCTATGTAAGACTACACCCTGGTTCTTATGTAAGAATAGCCCCTGGTTCATATGTAAGACTACACCCGGGTTCTTATGTAAGAATAGCCCCTGGTTCCTATATAAGAATAGACCCGGGTTCTTATGTAAGAATAGCCCCTGGTTCCTATGTAAGACTACACCCGGGTTCTTATGTAAGAATAGCCCCTGGTTCCTATGTAAGACTACACCCGGGTTCTTATGTAAGAATAGCCCCTGGTTCCTATGTAAGACTACACCCTGGTTCTTATGTAAGAATAGCCCCTGGTTCTTATGTAAGACTACACCCGGGTTCTTATGTAAGAATAGCCCCTGGTTCCTATGTAAGACTACACCCGGGTTCTTATGGAAGAATAGCCCCTGGTTCCTATGTAAGACTACACCCGGGTTCTTATGTAAGAATAGCCCCTGGTTCCTATGTAAGACTACACCCGGGTTCTTATGTAAGAATAGCCCCTGGTTCCTATGTAAGACTACACCCGGGTTCTTATGTAAGAATAGCCCCTGGTTCCTATGTAAGACTACACCCGGGTTCTTATGTAAGAATAGCCCCTGGTTCCTATGTAAGACTACACCCGGGTTCTTATGTAAGAATAGCCCCTGGTTCCTATGTAAGACTACACCCGGGTTCTTATGTAGGAATAGCCCCTGGTTCCTATATAAGACTACACCCGGGTTATTATGTAAGAATAGCCCCTGGTTCCTATGTAAGACTACACCCGGGTTCTTATGTAAGAATAGCCCCTGGTTCTTATGTAAGACTACACCCGGGTTCTTATGTAAGAATAGCCCCTGGTTCCTATATAAGAATAGACCCGGGTTCTTATGTAAGAATAGCCCCTGGTTCCTATGTAAGACTACACCCGGGTTCTTATGTAAGAATAGCCCCTGGTTCCTATGTAAGACTACACCCTGGTTCTTATGTAAGAATATACCCTGGTTCCTATGTAAGACTACACCCGGGTTCTTATGTAAGAATAGACCCTGGTTCTTATGTAAGAATAGCCCCTGGTTCCTATGTAAGACTACACCCGGGTTCTTATGGAAGAATAGCCCCTGGTTCCTATGTAAGAATACACCCTGGTTCTTATGGAAGAATAGCCCCTGGTTCCTATGTAAGACTACACCCTGGTTCTTATGTAAGGATATACCCAGGTTCCTATGTAAGACTACACCCAGGTTCTTATGTAAGAATAGCCCCTGGTTCCTATGTAAGACTACACCCGGGTTCATATGTAAGAATAGCCCCTGGTTCCTATATAAGAATAGACCCGGGTTCTTATGTAAGAATAGCCCCTGGTTCCTATGTAAGACTACACCCGGGTTCTTATGTAAGAATAGCCCCTGGTTCCTATGTAAGACTACACCCTGGTTCTTATGGAAGAATAGACCCTGGTTCCTATGTAAGACTACACCCGGGTTCTTATGTAAGAATAGCCCCTGGTTCCTATGTAAGACTACACCCTGGTTCTTATGGAAGAATAGACCCTGGTTCCTATGTAAGACTACGCCCTGGTCCTTATGTAAGAATAGCCCCTGGTTCCTATGTAAGACTACACCCGGGTTCTTATGTAAGAATAGCCCCTGGTTCCTATGTAAGACTACACCCGGGTTCTTATGGAAGAATAGCCCCTGGTTCCTATGTAAGACTACACCCGGGTTCTTATGTAAGAATAGCCCCTGGTTCCTATGTAAGACTACACCCGGGTTCTTATGTAAGAATATACCCTGGTTCCTATGTAAGACTACACCCGGGTTCTTATGTAAGAATAGACCCTGGTTCTTATGTAAGAATAGCCCCTGGTTCCTATGTAAGACTACACCCGGGTTCTTATGGAAGAATAGCCCCTGGTTCCTATGTAAGAATACACCCTGGTTCTTATGGAAGAATAGCCCCTGGTTCCTATGTAAGACTACACCCGGGTTCTTATGTAAGAATAGCCCCTGGTTCCTATGTAAGAATAGACCCGGGTTCTTATGTAAGAATAGCCCCTGGTTCCTATGTAAGACTACACCCGGGTTCTTATGTAAGAATAGCCCCTGGTTCCTATGTAAGACTACACCCTGGTTGTTATGTAAGAATAGCCCCTGGTTCCTATGTAAGACTACACCCTGGTTCTTATGTAAGAATAGCCCCTGGTTCTTATGTAAGACTACACCCGGGTTCTTATGTAAGAATAGCCCCTGGTTCCTATGTAAGACTACACCCGGGTTCTTATGTAAGAATAGCCCCTGGTTCCTATGTAAGACTACACCCGGGTTCTTATGTAAGAATAGCCCCTGGTTCCTATGTAAGACTACACCCGGGTTCTTATGTAAGAATAGCCCCTGGTTCCTATGTAAGACTACACCCGGGTTCTTATGTAAGAATAGCCCCTGGTTCCTATGTAAGACTACACCCGGGTTCTTATGTAAGAATAGCCCCTGGTTCCTATGTAAGACTACACCCGGGTTCTTATGTAAGAATAGCCCCTGGTTCCTATGTAAGACTACACCCGGGTTCTTATGTAGGAATAGCCCCTGGTTCCTATATAAGACTACACCCGGGTTATTATGTAAGAATAGCCCCTGGTTCCTATGTAAGACTACACCCGGGTTCTTATGTAAGAATAGCCCCTGGTTCTTATGTAAGACTACACCCGGGTTCTTATGTAAGAATAGCCCCTGGTTCCTATATAAGAATAGACCCGGGTTCTTATGTAAGAATAGCCCCTGGTTCCTATGTAAGACTACACCCGGGTTCTTATGTAAGAATAGCCCCTGGTTCCTATGTAAGACTACACCCTGGTTCTTATGTAAGAATATACCCTGGTTCCTATGTAAGACTACACCCGGGTTCTTATGTAAGAATAGACCCTGGTTCTTATGTAAGAATAGCCCCTGGTTCCTATGTAAGACTACACCCGGGTTCTTATGGAAGAATAGCCCCTGGTTCCTATGTAAGAATACACCCTGCTTCTTATGGAAGAATAGCCCCTGGTTCCTATGTAAGGCTACACCCTGGTTCTTATGTAAGGATATACCCAGGTTCCTATGTAAGACTACACCCGGGTTCTTATGTAAGAATAGCCCCTGGTTCTTATGTAAGACTACACCCGGGTTCTTATGTAAGAATAGCCCCTGGTTCCTATGTAAGACTACACCCGGGTTCTTATGTAAGAATAGCCCCTGGTTCCTATGTAAGACTACACCCGAGTTCTTATGTAAGAATAGCCCCTGGTTCCTATGTAAGACTTCACCCGGGTTCTTATGTAAGAATAGCCCCTGGTTCCTATGTAAGACTACACCCGGGTTCTTATGTAAGAATAGCCCCTGGTTCCTATATAAGAATAGACCCGGGTTCTTATGTAAGAATAGCCCCTGGTTCCTATGTAAGACTACACCCGGATTCTTATGTAAGAATAGCCCCTGGTTCCTATGTAAGACTACACCCTGGTTCTTATGTAAGAATATACCCTGGTTCCTATGTAAGACTACACCCGGGTTCTTATGTAAGTATAGACCCTGGTTCTTATGTAAGAATAGCCCCTGGTTCCTATGTAAGACTACACCCGGGTTCTTATGGAAGAATAGCCCCTGGTTCCTATGTAAGAATACACCCTGGTTCTTATGGAAGAATAGCCCCTGGTTCCTATGTAAGACTACACCCGGGTTCTTATGTAAGAATAGCCCCTGGTTCCTATGTAAGACTACACCCGGGTTCTTATGTAAGAATAGCCCCTGGTTCCTATGTAAGACTACACCCGGGTTCTTATGTAAGAATAGCCCCTGGTTCCTATGTAAGACTACACCCGGGTTCTTATGTAGGAATAGCCCCTGGTTCCTATATAAGACTACACCCGGGTTATTATGTAAGAATAGCCCCTGGTTCCTATGTAAGACTACACCCGGGTTCTTATGTAAGAATAGCCCCTGGTTCCTATGTAAGACTACACCCGGGTTCTTATGTAAGAATAGCCCCTGGTTCCTATATAAGAATAGACCCGGGTTCTTATGTAAGAATAGCCCCTGGTTCCTATGTAAGACTACACCCGGGTTCTTATGTAAGAATAGCCCCTGGTTCCTATGTAAGACTACACCCTGGTTCTTATGTAAGAATATACCCTGGTTCCTATGTAAGACTACACCCGGGTTCTTATGTAAGAATAGACCCTGGTTCTTATGTAAGAATAGCCCCTGGTTCCTATGTAAGACTACACCCGGGTTCTTATGGAAGAATAGCCCCTGGTTCCTATGTAAGAATACACCCTGGTTCTTATGGAAGAATAGCCCCTGGTTCCTATGTAAGACTACACCCTGGTTCTTATGTAAGGATATACCCAGGTTCCTATGTAAGACTACACCCAGGTTCTTATGTAAGAATAGCCCCTGGTTCCTATGTAAGACTACACCCGGGTTCTTATGTAAGAATAGCCCCTGGTTCCTATATAAGAATAGACCCGGGTTCTTATGTAAGAATAGCCCCTGGTTCCTATGTAAGACTACACCCGGGTTCTTATGTAAGAATAGCCCCTGGTTCCTATGTAAGACTACACCCTGGTTCTTATGGAAGAATAGACCCTGGTTCCTATGTAAGACTACACCCGGGTTCTTATGTAAGAATAGCCCCTGGTTCCTATGTAAGGCTACACCCTGGTCCTTATGTAAGAATAGCACATGGTTCCTATGTAAGACTACACCCGGGTTCTTATGTAAGAATAGCCCCTGGTTCCTATGTAAGACTACACCCGGGTTCTTATGGAAGAATAGACCCTGGTTCCTATGTAAGACTACGCCCTGGTCCTTATGTAAGAATAGCCCCTGGTTCCTATGTAAGACTACACCCGGGTTCTTATGTAAGAATAGCCCCTGGTTCCTATGTAAGACTACACCCGGGTTCTTATGGAAGAATAGCCCCTGGTTCCTATGTAAGACTACACCCGGGTTCTTATGTAAGAATAGCCCCTGGTTCCTATGTAAGACTACACCCGGGTTCTTATGTAAGAATATACCCTGGTTCCTATGTAAGACTACACCCGGGTTCTTATGTAAGAATAGACCCTGGTTCTTATGTAAGAATAGCCCCTGGTTCCTATGTAAGACTACACCCGGGTTCTTATGGAAGAATAGCCCCTGGTTCCTATGTAAGACTACACCCTGGTTCTTATGTAAGAATAGCCCCTGGTTCCTATGTAAGACTACACCCGGGTTCTTATGTAAGAATAGCCCCTGGTTCCTATGTAAGACTACACCCGGGTTCTTATGTAAGAATAGCCCCTGGTTCCTATGTAAGACTACACCCGGGTTCTTATGTAAGAATAGCCCCTGGTTCCTATGTAAGACTACACCCTGGTTGTTATGTAAGAATAGCCCCTGGTTCCTATGTAAGACTACACCCTGGTTCTTATGTAAGAATAGCCCCTGGTTCCTATGTAAGACTACACCCGGGTTCTTATGTAAGAATAGCCCCTGGTTCCTATGTAAGACTACACCCGGGTTCTTATGGAAGAATAGCCCCTGGTTCCTATGTAAGACTACACCCGGGTTCTTATGTAAGAATAGCCCCTGGTTCCTATGTAAGACTACACCCGGTTTCTTATGTAAGAATAGCCCCTGGTTCCTATGTAAGACTACACCCGGGTTCTTATGTAAGAATAGCCCCTGGTTCCTATGTAAGACTACACCCGGGTTCTTATGTAAGAATAGCCCCTGGTTCCTATGTAAGACTACACCCGGGTTCTTATGTAAGAATAGCCCCTGGTTCCTATGTAAGACTACACCCGGGTTCTTATGTAGGAATAGCCCCTGGTTCCTATATAAGACTACACCCGGGTTATTATGTAAGAATAGCCCCTGGTTCCTATGTAAGACTACACCCGGGTTCTTATGTAAGAATAGCCCCTGGTTCTTATGTAAGACTACACCCGGGTTCTTATGTAAGAATAGCCCCTGGTTCCTATATAAGAATAGACCCGGGTTCTTATGTAAGAATAGCCCCTGGTTCCTATGTAAGACTACACCCGGGTTCTTATGTAAGAATAGCCCCTGGTTCCTATGTAAGACTACACCCTGGTTCTTATGTAAGAATATACCCTGGTTCCTATGTAAGACTACACCCGGGTTCTTATGTAAGAATAGACCCTGGTTCTTATGTAAGAATAGCCCCTGGTTCCTATGTAAGACTACACCCGGGTTCTTATGGAAGAATAGCCCCTGGTTCCTATGTAAGAATACACCCTGCTTCTTATGGAAGAATAGCCCCTGGTTCCTATGTAAGGCTACACCCTGGTTCTTATGTAAGAATAGCCCCTGGTTCCTATGTAAGACTACACCCGGGTTCTTATGTAAGAATAGCCCCTGGTTCCTATGTAAGACTACACCCGGGTTCTTATGTAAGAATAGCCCCTGGTTCCTATGTAAGACTACACCCGGGTTCTTATGTAAGAATAGCCCCTGGTTCCTATGTAAGACTACACCCTGGTTCTTATGTAAGAATAGCCCCTGGTTCCTATGTAAGACTACACCCGGGTCCTTATGTAAGAATAGCCCCTGGTTCCTATGTAAGACTACACCCGGGTTCTTATGTAAGAATAGCCCCTGGTTCCTATGTAAGACTACACCCGGGTTCTTATGTAAGAATAGCCCCTGGTTCCTATGTAAGACTACACCCGGTTCTTATGTAAGAATAGCCCCTGGTTCCTATGTAAGACTACACCCTGGTTCTTATGTAAGAATATACCCTGGTTCCTATGTAAGACTACACCCGGGTTCTTATGTAAGTATAGACCCTGGTTCTTATGTAAGAATAGCCCCTGGTTCCTATGTAAGACTACACCCGGGTTCTTATGTAAGAATAGCCCCTGGTTCCTATGTAAGACTACACCCTGGTTCTTATGGAAGAATAGCCCCTGGTTCCTATGTAAGACTACACCCTGGTTCTTATGTAAGAATAGCCCCTGGTTCCTATGTAAGACTACACCCTGGTTCTTATGTAAGAATAGCCCCTGGTTCCTATGTAAGACTACACCCGGGTTCTTATGTAAGAATAGCCCCTGGTTCCTATGTAAGACTACACCCGGGTTCATATGTAAGAATAGCCCCTGGTTCCTATATAAGAATAGACCCGGGTTCTTATGTAAGAATAGACCCTGGTTCCTATATAAGAATAGACCCGGGTTCTTATGTAAGAATAGCACCTGGTTCCTATGTAAGACTACACCCTGGCTCTTATGTAAGAATAGCCCCTGGTTCCTATGTAAGACTACACCCGGGTTCTTATGTAAGAATAGCCCCTGGTTCCTATATAAGAATAGACCAGGGTTCTTATGTAAGAATAGACCCTGGTTCCTATGTAAGACTACACCCAGCTTCTTATGTAAGAATAGCCCCTGGTTCCTATGTAAGAATACACCCTGGTTCTTATGGAAGAATACACCCTGGTTCTTATGGAAGAATAGACCCAGGTTCATATGCAAGAGAAAGCCCTGGTTCTCTGTATCAAAATATATTTCTTCTCAATATCTCGAGATCACGTTACTACCTTTGAAATGTGGTCACTTCTTTATACACGTGTCGATGTCATTTGGAACTTAACTCCAGGTGATTCCATTGAAGCCTCTTGGTATAGATAGGCCTACATTTCTCACATGATGCCGTAATGAACCTTTCCAATTTTAAATCTGCCCCGCCCACCTCTATCTAAGCTCCACCCACACTTCTCCGTGTTGGAATTGATCGATCCCCGATTGCTCTAACGCCTGACGTGTTGATACACATTATGGCTGACAACACAATGCGATACCAAACCTGGGTATATGCTTCGTGAAAATGAAAACTTTGGGGAAATATTTTGGGGAAATACCTATTTGCCAAGATTATTTAGTCTAAACTTTTTTCTCATAATAACAGATTAAAGAATTTACTGAAGATACTAATTTCCCTAAAATTGTACCCAAATTTATCCAAATTGTGTGTATTTTCTACGATATGTCCGGATATTTATTCAAGTCGGAGACATTTTAGCCCTGCTGAAAGAGATCCTAGAATCGGCACTGTCAATCACAAGGCCGACAAATCCACATGGCCTCTACTTATGTCCATACCGTTTACGCTCTGTTATTTTAGAACGATGAACAACCCACTGCCTATCGAGTCCTAGGGGTGTGCAGGAATTAAAATACATTTATCTAATCGTGAGACATACAGTTATATAGATGATGAACTTCACGTTCTCCTCGAATGCACAAAGTTCAATAATCAAAGACAAAACTGTAGCCACATTATTACATTACAAACAATTCAATGCAAAAGGTATAAAAGTCCCCTCTCAATATGCAACAGACCTAGCTGTTCTTAGGAAGCTCCGTAAATTCCTGTATATGTGATAAAGGGGGGGGGGGGACTTTAAATCACCTTACATCATATTTTAGTATATAGGCCTATTTAATCTGTGTTCATAATGTAGCAGCTTTCTAGTCGCCATAGTAACGATATTGTATATTTATTAGCCACATAAACTATTTGAATATCTTGAAGAAAAATGTATTGATCTGTACAGAGTGCAAAGTAAATTTTTTTACTTCTTTTGTGCATGGTTCAAATGATCAGCCATAGATCATGATTTTAGGGGCAGCTGCCGCGCAAAGTAGAGGCATCTATTTCTAGCTATGTCCCGCCCACATCTAGCTAAGTACTGCCCATGCTTTGTGCGTTTTGGGATAGATCGAACCATGAATTCCCAATATCAAGGTAACTATACAGGTAAGCTGTTGAATCAGTTAACAGTTGGTTTCAAAATTGCCAACAAACTGTTTATTAAATAGTAGAGACAGTTGACGGACTATTCAATGTTCATGATGGAGCTAGATGCGTAATTCATTATGTATTTCGATTGTGAATTCAGCCTAGATGTGTCGTAATGGATTTTGACGTTATATGCTTGAGTGACAGATTGTATCCATCCATTGTAATATTATATCTTTCTAATATTTTACAGAATGATCTCTATGAATGGTCACGTGACCACCGCGCGCATCACAAGTTCTCCGAGACAGACGGTGATCCCCATAATGCAAAGCGCGGTTTTTTCTTCGCTCACATGGGTTGGCTGCTTGTCCGTAAACACCCGGATGTCAAGTCGAAAGGCAGCATGGTTGACATGTCCGATATTGGTAGTGATCCGGTAGTCGCTTTCCAAAGAAAGTAAGGTTATGCTGATATTTCTTAACAGCTATTGCTTAATGGAGGAAGATATGCCCCGCCCATCTCTAGCTAAGCTCCTCCCACATCTCGCTTGTGTTCGGATCGATCGATCTCTGAACTCCCATACTATCAATTTCCAGAAAACTATACAGGTAACCTACGACGCCAACAGCGCCAAGTAAAATTAGTTTCAATATATTCAACTGATAATTCGTACAACAACGCTTAGTCCGTCACCAATATACGTCCATCAATCATATGACGTCATAATCAACTACGTAGCGTGTGTGATGACGTCATAATCAATTACGTCACGAACGCTTAATTGACGACGGAATAAGTGCTGCTGTACGAATCGTATAGCTACTATTTAATAAACATTATGTTGAATTTTTTAAGGCTAATTTGACTGGGCGCTGTTGCTGTCAGAGGCAGTTTCAAAATATTCAACAGGTTACCTGTATAGTTTTATGGAAATTGATAGTCAGCCAGTTCAGGGATCGATAAATCCCAACACGCACGCACGCATACATCCATGCAATCACATCATTAGTATACCCGCACGCAAACGCGCATAACATCCATGGCATCGCATCACTAGTATACCCGCACGCGCACACTCATACATCCATACAATGACACACTCTGAATTTCTAAAAAATAAACTCGTCAATATTGGGTTTGACTGAGCAATGTTGGTGTGCATTCAAATACCGTTACAAAGTTAATGAAACTTGATGGATGTCTGTGTTTAACATTTGGTTTGAAAGCTACTGTTACTTTAGCAACGACTTTCTGACAAATTGCAATCGAGATAATCAGCGTGTGCTTAATTAGAAGGTAATAAATTACTATCAGACTATTGTTATAACTACGGTTCTTTATTATTATTCTTGATCCGCGTCAAAACTTTGTACCCTAACTCCTCCTAGAGTTTCCATCCGATCAACTCCAAACTTCAAATTATAGTCCTCATAGTGGAATCGCCGGCTATTACTTTTATTTTGGATCGGCCCAAGGGTTCTCGAGTGGGTGGGCAAAAAATCTCATAGGAAATGTATAGGAGCGATATTCGGACAGCGACTGCTCCTAGGGTTTTTCGTTGATCAGGTTGAAACTTCAGAGATCTCTAGCATGTCTTGAACCGCATCTTGACCCAACTATTTTTTTAGGTCACGTGACCGATCTTTTAGAAAATCTGCCATAAGTACAACTTTTTGGAATCAAGATAATTCATATTTCTAGGGCTGTCACATTGTTGAAATTTGGCAAATATGTAGATGCATCCTACTACTATACAATAAGCTTTAAAACTCGTTAGCGAAGATAGAAGCCTTTCGGAAATCCCCATTTCCATGGCCGACATGTCCCATAGGAAATGTATGGGAGCAATATTCGGTCGGCGACTGCTCCTAGGGTTTTGTTTCGATCATCTTGAAACTTAGCATACTTCTAACATGTCTTGACTCGCATTGTGACCCCAAATTTATTTTGGGAACAGTGATCCGTTTGTGAGAAAATCCGAGAAAATGTTGCATAAATCCAATTTTTTTAAATCATTTGCCGAGAGATGACGAACTTATGATTTCATTTCTGTGATCCGGGGCGAGATTTCCTCTCAGATACCGTTTACCGAACTCTGATACCATGATCGGTTCATGAGATATCCTGGTTTTTGTATCGTACACAAAGGTTTCCATAGGGAATGTATGGACAATTGATGGTATGACCCAGTTTTAGAACTATCACCTCTAAACATGGTACACTTCTAGTATGCACCAGATAATATATAGGCCCGAAAGAGAAATTGGATCTGGTCTATGGTTTTCGAGAAATCCACTTTTCCTTGCCCAAAAAGTCCCGTAGGAAATGTAATGGAGTGATATTTGGACAGCAAAGTTCTGCTGCTAGCATTTTTTCTCAATCGTCTTGCAAATTAATATGCGTCTATAATCTCTTGAACCGCGTTCTGACTGAAAGGTTGGTTTTTTTTGGGTACGGTGACCTATTTTTGAGAAAATACTGCATAAAATACAATTTTGTGGTATCATTTTCATTCTTACTTCTATGGTAGTCAGAGTGTTGTAATTTGAGACATCCCTAGATACTAGATGCTCCTATCATTTACATCAATAAAATCAGTAATGAACATATTAACATTTCTAGTATTGAAAATATACACACTGACAAATATTTCCGTGATTTGCCAATACATTACGTAATTACCGGGGCAGCATTGCCTCTCAGACGCCATTTACAGAACTCCGATACCATGATTGGTTCATGAGATATCCTAACTTTTGTAACACAGACAAATATTTCCATCGGGAATGTATTGGAAATTGATTTGGTGATAAATGGTCCAGTTTTGGAACTATCACCTCTAAGCTTGAGACATTCCTAATATACCCCTGGGCACGTAAAGGCCCGCTATAGAAATTGGATCTGGTGTCTGGTTTCCGAGAAATCCCCATTTCCTTGACCGAAATGGCCCATAGGAAATGTATATGGGGATGATATTCGGACCGCAACGCCTCCTAGTGTTTCTGGCATATCATGGTGGAATTGAACGGCCTTCTAGCATCTGTTAGCGCGCAATCAGCAGATTCTGCACGCAGACTTGAAGCTTCAACTTCATCTAGTTATTATTATTATTATTATTATTATTATTATTATTATTATTATTATTATAGATATTACAAAAGTCTTGTAGTTCTGGCAAATTTCGTCATTCCAACTGTCGTGCCGTGGTACTTCTGGGGCGAGTCGGTTTGGAACGCATTCTTCCTGTCCGCCATCCTTCGTTACTGTCTCGTGCTTAAAACATCGTCGTGTCGTG